>BGZK01001249.1:0-182385 GCA_005406025.1 Eumeta japonica
AGATATTCTTTCTTTTGCACTCTGTGGTTGGTCTTTGCAAACAATAAATCCAGCCACACTTTCTTCTTTTCACTGATTACTTTCCTCACTTAGAAATTCTACCTTTCATTATCTTTCTAATTAAAATTTGTTCTCTTATTCACTCCACATACCTTCTTTACTTCGTTTACTAATACAGATTTCGTCACCTTCTATAATTTGTAAAACTAAGAATATTAAATCATTTTTTTCCAAAATTTAATCAAAATTAATTCTTAAAAAGTATTTTCGCACGTTACAAAGCCCACTGATGATAATCCTTTTATTCGAGAGATATTTTTCAGAATATCTCTCTAATAAAAGAAATGTGTTGTTCTTCAAATAATTCCTAAAAGTATCTATTGATTAAGATCGGCTTCACAAGGCTTTAAAAGTTTTATTTACTCTCTTCTTGTATACCTATACAGATTTTTATCTTGATCTCCGTTTTATCACATATTGTACTCCTATTTATTGAGTTTGAATTTTGAATTTTTTTTACTCAAAAACATCTATACATGACAAATACATTTTTAAATAAGCCCCGGGAAATTTCGTGGTCGGTCTGTAGGGTTTCATGTAATTGTTCAATTTCTTTTATTTTAGATCAAGCCACTTGGACCATAAGTCTTCCCCTTGACCCGATTTCACGAACCCGAGGGTTATGGGCTGCTAATGACTATCGCCACCAAATATGGCGACAACGTTAGGCAGTGATGGTTCAACGTAATCTTTGAGGCCCGAAGCGAATGCTTCAATTTATGTTAACAACAGATTGATCAATTCGCCCCAGGTCTAATTTTCATAGTGCTACATTTCAGCGTGAGAAATCCAATGCGAACAAATTTTTTTACAGCAGAAGTTTTGCGTAATATCTTATGTATGCTCGTCATACTTTTGCCCAGGGATGTCTTTATCCCACGATATGTCACATGACGATCTTGTATTATTAGTTCCAGCACAACATCGCTATTTTGTGGTACAACAACCGACTCAGGGCGACCTTCTTTAAATTTATCCGTGAACACAGACTGCCCACGATTAAACTCAATTAAACTTTGTACATAGTAATTTTCGATGGCGCTTTATCCCCAAAAGTTGAAGTGAGTTGATCGATGCACTGTTTTCAGTTAGCCCACGCCGAAAATCGTACTAAATCAAAGCATAAAAGGTTTTACCAATTAAATCCATGGCGATAAAGACATGCAATTTTCAAAATGACGCCACAATGATAAAGCTATTGATAGTGACATGAAATAAACTGTCTTCTATAGCCAAGGATTTCTGTACGTGGCCAGTTCTAGATACCTAAATGGCAACTCTCGTAAATTAAAAGTTATTTGTATGTGTATAATAGCAAAACACATTTTTTGACAAATTTTGTCATAAAAATCTTATTTTAGTTACAATTGTATAGTGATCGTGTAGTAATTGTGATTGTCACACACGACACCTACGTAGAAGCTACGATATCGAATTGGTTTTTGTAGATATTAAAATAGTGTTATTTTATTTTCAGTATTGCTATAGCAATACTGAAAATTGCTCTCTCTCGACACACATTAGTCTCAGTCTATAGACTTGAGACTAATGTTTGAGATGTGTTGTGTGAGGTGTTAATTCACGGAAATCAATAATTAGATGGTGAGCATATAATCCACCGCTGACCCTCGAATCTGTTCTTTCACTATAAATCCGTATCCAACTGATTGAATATTGATTCGAGAGGATTGATAGATATCGAACACCCAAGCAAGTGTTAATTGTTTATTTATCTTAATCCGCTAATAGTTATATTGTTATTTCTACGTACGCTTCATGCCAACTAGAAACATATTCAGGAAAATGCAGACAGTCACATCCTCAGGGCGTAAGGAGTGTTAAAAACAAGCTACGGATGCGCTCCCAACTTATTTGTGTGACAAGCAATCACACACTACGTCAAAAGACGACAAAAGCCTCTGTGCCAGCAGTCACAGACTATTACCAATAGACATGACTGTCAATCGTCACTGACTAACCATCACCAACCAATACCCAAACAGTCAGCGGTGAGTTGCATGCTGTATGGTAATGTACGTTGCAGGCAAGCGTCTTACGACCAATGTCTTATTAAAAAAAACTTTATAATTGTGAAGAAAATAAGCTAAATCTAATATTTAATTTGTAACGGATGCTCATTCATACATTACAAGGGCCGGATAGATTAGAAAGTTACTACTTCCATATAATTATTGAATTTCTCTTTCAGCCTTAAGGCTTCTGTAATGATGTGTTGTGGATGTAACACATAAAAACCTATATCCTTAAATTCGATAAGTATGCTATTGGCCCATTTGCTATTTTTTAGCTTCATAATCCTTATTACAATCTATAACACATACGACTTTCCGAAACAAAATAAGCTTAAATTGGAGAAGTTTAGTAGTACTCTAGAACTACTACATTACCCATTTTCAGTATTTATGATTAGAACATCGTCTCCATTTGTAAGGGATAGGACTAATTGACGACAACCAAACAAGCCCAAACTTCGGTTAAGTAGTAGGCACTGAAGAGTGTAATTACCCTCTTTGTCTCTGTCTCTAATGAGATTGATCACAATAGATGTTAATTCGAATTATTTGTAAGTGTAGATTTTTATAGCTAATAATTTATAAATTAGGATTACATATATCTGTAAAATTTACAAGCATTTTTTTCATCAAATCAAGAACAGTATTTCAGAATTCCTTATTATTGAATTTAGGATCATGTTAAAAATAATGTAACGTATTTATGACTATAGTAGCATAAACATTGGGCATCGCTATAAACTTCTTTTGCATACGTCGATGAATTTATTTAACAGATAAGAATATTATATTTATATATAGTATTTATATTGTAAAGATGTAATGTTGTAGTCATGACAATGTTGTAGACATAGATATTAGTAGTACGTAATCTAGTAGTTAGAAATACTTCCTCTATTCTTGAAATTCGTGTTCTAATAAAAAGCTATTCCCGAATACTCCAGGGTCTTTTATTACAAAAAGATTACTTTGTAAGCACAAAGAATAACAGAAATGTTGATCTTTAGTAGTTTTGTAAAAAACAATACTACATATATATATAATTTTATTTAATTTAAGGTACAACAGTTTTCTGTTAAAAGTAAAAGAAAACTTATAAGATATATTTAATGAGCACAAAATATATATTCATAAGAATATGAATATTTCGAGAATATAATTATTATCGGCTTCGAGACAGACCGGTAAGTTATTCGAGAAAGTGACCGGTGTCTGAATAGCTCGGGCTCATGATTGGGTACAAGACGAGAGTTACTCGTATATAGACCAAACTGGGTACTCTATAAAAGACGAAAGAGTTCATTCTATGTTCAGAAAGGCAACGTTGTCCATCTCGAGAATGAATCGGAAAAGCGACAACGGGTACACGGATATATTTTATATTCAGATGGGCGGAGCCATGGGCGGTCGTCGATATATTATGCACATAACACGACATACAGTTAAATCCCCCTTGAGACCGCGAGATCAAAAGGTGCTTATGTAACATATGTCGTTATGTTACAAACGATAATAATTTGACGTGCATTAATATCGTTTGCTTAAAGTGCCGCTTAAACGATCTCATGCCGTAATAATTCGCGTTAACGGATTAGCGTCAGCGAACTCGGAAGGTACAATTTCGAGAATTGTACAGAAGTTTGTAGTCAGCCCGATGCGGGTTGGCGAAACTGTGATATCTTAATCAAATTATGAGATTTAGTTTGACTTAACTTGTACGCGAAAATATGGGGGATGTCATCTCATAAAGATTGCCGTTAATGTATTAAAAGTTTAATCAGTTAGAAATGTGATTATATTCAGTTTTTTTTTATTATCAGTTTATCATTTCTAGGGTTTCGTACGTCAAACGGAAAAAAGGTAATATTGTATGGTTATTCTTGTGTATGTCTATCTGTACGTCTATCACTGCCTCTTTTCTTCGAATCTATTTGACATTTGTTATACATACAAAGTGAAGCAATCGAACTATGAACATGTAGCGTAAATAAACGTATTATAATTTTAGGGATCAATAACAAAAAAACTTGATTAAATGTATACTGTGACATTTTAAATGAACAGGTTTATGTAAAAATCGGTTGTCTGGAAAGCCGGTTTACGGATGATAATTTTAAGTGATAACGACATAAGTAAACATTGATGAAAAATTGCATACTTTTATGAATTGAGTTATTATCGCTGAATTATTTTGTATCACCTAGTAATAATATTTATTTTGTGTCATCATGAAAGATACAAAATAATGATAATAATTTTATACGTCATAATATAATATCAGATGCGTCACAAGCCGAATGTTTGGGCTGATCGCGCCCCTCTATCGCTTGTTCCGCGCTCTCGCTTGCATGCTCGGCTCTAGCGGAACGTGACAATGAGTCATGCTTTTTCGTGCGTGTAGTGGGTATTCATCGATTTACATAACGTTATCACGTCAAAAATATGGATTCATTTGTTTTTACAATAGAAAAACGAACGACTTAAGTGATATTACGGAAAAGATAAGAAAATGGAGTATCTTCTCCATATTCCCGAGGCTAGTGACCTAAAAATTAAAATAAAAACGGAGTAGAGGGTGTCACCCATAGCTTATCGTGTTGATAGTCTTCACTCACAACCGATACAATGAATTATAGTACGGAATTTTCTCTATGCAAGTCAGAATGCGCTTGGTCTTTTTTTTTGTAGTTAACTACTTTTCAATTTTATGAGATTTAAGATTATGAGCTTCGCTTGTACACAATTTATTGATTCGATTTGTGTTTGAGAGAGTTTGATCATTGCGAAAAAAAAAACGTAATAGAGCAAGCGGTGAATGCAAGAGAGAGTGTGCCAGGTACAAGAGAAGCTTGACGAACGCGTAAGTTCATACTTCATCTCTGCATTACAAATCTACGAATGTCGAGCGAATTCTCTTTTACATTCATTTTTTCTTTTCTTAAGTAATCTTCATTGAATTGACAGAGAAAATAACATAATATTTTAACAACACTCCGAAGGGAGCGGGCTGAGAGGCTTGTAATTGGTAAGAGAGCGCCGCCGCCGCGCGCGCCCGCCGGCAAAAGGTATTTTTCATTTCTCTCTCTCCGCGATTGTTAAGCGGTTCAAATGTATTTGTAGTTGTTACGCGAACTTTTAACGTCGCGGAGTACTTACTGAAAGTTTGCTTAATGCGTACGAGCACTAATACAGTTATGAAACGAAACTTACGCGTTATAAACCGTAGAGGGGGGCATTTGTTTAACGGATAATTTATGTTGTGATTAAAACGAGATTTTAAAATTGTATAATCATTTATTATAGTCTCTGATCGTTGTGTTAAGATATCGACTCGTTTGCCTGATGTGGCATCTTTAGGTAACTTTAAACGTATACAAATAATTAAATACTTAAATATTTTTTCTTTTCAAAAAAATAATTTTTGTATTTCACTTTAGCCTTTTCCCTTTTTCTCCCATCTTATACAAATATTTATACTTATAATATTAAATTTCAATTCAACGCTAGTTGCTATTCAGTTACCTTTGTAGCAAAAAGACAAGTAAATAGTTTATACTCTGTCGTCATTCAGTTCTCACTTATGTCTAAAGTTTCAAGTCTTTAGTTCATTGAGAAGGGAGTTAGAAATTCATTGGAAAACTTGTACTAAATAAACAGATAAGAAAGAGAGTCAGCAAAAGAAAATCATAAAATTATGGTGAAAATGAGGTGATTATCAACATAAAACGAAATAAATAACAAGAATAGATAATGATCTAGGTCGTCCATGTTATTATTTCTCGTCTGTCAACCCTTTACTAGCCTGAGGATTTTGAATAAATGATCTTGTTCTATTTCTTCTAGTTTTAAAGTTCGATTAATTCAATGTTCACACTATTTCATATAGATGCTGGTAGCATTCACCTGCGTGGATATGATAAAAAAATTCGATTACAATCCCGAGTTTCTTATTTGATTGCAGTTGCAATTCCGATCGCCAACGATTTCATATATTCGATTCGATTCGGTACAATATTGCCCAAGAATTTCCGTGAGCGTGGTCGCAGCTTGAACGCAGTGTGTTCGAAAGTAGATTATAGTTTCCGTACTGTTTCCATTTTATTATTTGCTCGATAAGAGTTGCTATTTAAAAACATCATATAGGATATGTCCAGCAAATTGAAGTTCTATAGTTTTGGCTTTTAATAATAATAAAGGCCACAACCACATTAAATTAGTACGTATTGAATTATTTGTGAAATCGTGTTGATAAATATCTTTATAATAGATTGCTACACAGAATTACAGTTCAGTTAATTTCTATCATTGCCATCTTAGATATACGACCAATATGCACTATAAATTCCAATGTAGGTATTCTCATCACTTGATATAAAACGTGTATGTATAGATAATGTAAAACATTATAAAGGATTGTTTAATCACAAACTTATGTATTAAATATTATTAATGAAAATATCGCATCTCTTTGTAGCCTATGTAATATATGAACAATTTAGGGTATAAAGAATGACGGCTTAAATAATAAAAAGATGACAGTTTTGTATTCAGAAGGCCTTGTTTCGTCTGTTAACAAATTCTCCTGATTTGTTGTTAACGAATTTGCCTTATTGGCAAAACATTCTATTAATTATTTTTCGTAATGTAATTGAATAAGCCAAAACCTGAAATTGAATAAAACTGTAGCAATTAAATATAATTTAGTAATAACCGAACCAAAACTGAAATAAAGCCATAATAAAAACGTCAAATATTATGAATATACTAAAATATCGATTGACATTGATAAATGTGGATATCCCTATAAATCATTTTAAGGACGTGTTAACGAACAATAATTAAATTGAAATACTGACAAACAAAACTTGTTATCTATCTGCTACGGTCGCGTACTTCAGCATTTACAAAATTTTATTCCTCAACAGTTTGATTGCATTTAGGAAATGAAATTGGAATGAAACGCCTCTTATTTTTAGATATAAAATTATGCGATTGCAGAATTTCTATTGAAATCAATACAGCTCTTTTATCCTGCACAAAACTGTCAGCGAATGTCAATAAAATCGGATATGAATGCATAAAGATTGAACAAAACGGAAATAAACAAAATTTCCGTTTTCTGAAATTTTTACGTATTAATATGTCCTGTCTAACACTCTGGCTTTATTTGAATTGAATTTATTTTATTTGAATTGTTATCCGCTACCACCTGATCGGCCAATCGGCCATAATCGAAGCTAATGTATGCACTTAGTTTTTCTACGGTGAAGTAACAAATTAATGGACAACCAGGTGTTTTAATCAGTTATAGGCTTATGAAAAATTTATATGAAGGCTTGATTATATATGGGGAACACAAAAAAGAAAATTCAATGTAACAAATATTTAACTATAGGTTATTATTTTTTATTACACTTTTTCTGTACAATGTTTTATACATCTAAATCAGAATAGGTTTCAAACACATTATCCTGTCCACATCACACAAGTAATAAAGGCCTTATTAAAATTTGCAGCTAATGCATATTCTGTTGATGAAAACTATTTTCTTTCGAGTTGATTTTCTATTGGAGGTACAAATAAAAAGAAAAAAAAGTAAGAAGGTGTCAAATCGAGATTACAAAGAGGGTGATCTATAAATTTCATTGATGTAATGTCTATAAAGACCTGTGTTACGAGCGTCGCGTGCGCAGAGGCGTTGTCGTGGTGAAGGGGAAGGCCACCAACGCCGGGGTTCAGCGGTTCCTTGCTCGCAGTAGTATAAACATTTCTGGCAAATATTATATAACATGCATTGACGTTACTTTGATACCATAAGAGTATATATCAAATAAGCTGCCAGATAGAAAAATTAGGGATTAAAATTTTGCCTGCCTTTTTGCCTCGAAATACGCCGATAGATGTTGCTTTGTTAAAAACGGTATACTGTCCTGACTCTTCGTTTCTGGATCACACTGATAAATCCATGATTCATCGCCCGTAACGATAAAGTATTTACGATATCGTTACGGGCGATGAATCATGCGCCATCAATGCGCCAAGACGAGCCTGCTTTACATTTTGTTATCATGTCACGGCACCATTCTACCTTAATGCGCTTTTGAGCTTGTGTTAGATTGTGGAGTATTCAGCTCGAAACTACCCTTCTTATGCGAAGATGCCCTTTGGAAAATTTTGTGCACACATCCCCACCCAGTCAGCGGTATATGCTAAATCTCTTCGTGTCCAATTCGCATATTCTCTTGAATTACAACTTTCACTGTCTTTCTTTTGCAACAGCCGTCAAACGGCGGCCACTTCTTTTTTCGACCCCAAAGTTACGCGATCGGCCTTAAAATCGTTGAAGCAGCGGTAAACATTTGCGTTAGAAGGGCTTTTGTTTTTGAACGGCATTTGAAGTCATTCTTTTGTATTTAGTCGACGTTTGTAATGTACGAAATCATCGCTCGAAAATATTCTCGTTGATATATTCATTTTTCATTGAGAGAAAATATTTTCACTTTGCTTGTACAAAAATGTGCGTTGAAATTCCAAATTCGAAATGTCCATATTTTTCTTTGCATTAATCGACTTTATAACCCTAATAAAACCAGTCAGAGTCTCTTTGTTAAAAAAGGTTTTTCGTTTGAAATTTTGTGTGATCTAATATAAGAAGCCGATAAAATTCAACGCGTTTAACTTGTAATTATATCTGTACACTATTACGCGAAATATCATCGATTGACTGATTCATTAAGAGATATCCGAAACTATACGTCCGATTGACTTGAAATTCTTTTCGGGACGTAGACGCTGACAGAGGACGCAAACGCGAATCCTGTCCAAAAACTTCTTTTCATCGTTTTATGTCTATGCGGTCGGTGCCGCGGGCAAAAGCTAGTTTATTATGTGCGTAAATATATGATTTGCATAACAGCCCAGTTTGGTTTTTACGACGCCCACAGAATATTCGTTCGTGAATCTATCCATACATTTAAAATTCATTCTCAAATCTCTATGAACACATTCCGTTTTAGGAGCATGAAATATTTTGCTAGTGCTATAGGTACGGCCGCTCTCGCGCTCGGGGTGAAACTGAAGCTGCAAACCTCCAGAGGGTGCGGTCGGCGATCGCAGTTTGCACACTAACTACTAAACTTAATAATTCATAGGACGGACTCTGGGGTGCGTTGTAGCAACTTGACATGCGCTAATTGCGCTGAAACGCTATCAGCGGCTTTATCGAGTGATGTGCTGTTGTATTGTGGATATCTCTGTGCAGTAGAGACGCGAATATGCATAATGCACATTTTTTAATGAAAACTTATGCACCGCGTCTTTAATCTTTTATTCATTCAATAAATTATTTTATTCCATATATAAGATCAAGAAAATTTATTCGTTTCTTGTACGTCTAATTTTGATAGGATATATGATAAAATTCATCATTCACCATGCTGAATCGGATGTGAAAAAAAAAACCATCAGCGAATTGAACACCATAATACACCTATAACAAATTTACGCTTACTTTTAAATACAGTCAATAGTTCAAGACGTAATAAAATGTCATTGTACATAATTTTAATATCCTCAAAATACGCAACGATAGGACAAGGCGTCCTTCGAAGGCGTAAACAGAAATAAAATAAAAATAAAATAGGATAAAAATATCCTAATCTCTGAGCCGTAAAATAACAGAAGCAATCCGGCGTTGTTTAGCGTCGCATAATGCAGGCTTTTAATTAGCGTGCACGACGCGTGGACGCCGCGGCGGCCTGTCGCCCCGTTCAATTATGGATATCATATCCGATGGCGCTCACGGCGCGCCGCTCCGTGGTAAAGCTATTAAAATGTTTATAATTACTGAAACATGTCAATGTTTATTACGTTGATACGGTGAGCTTTGATTGAAGAGTTGTTGAAAGCAAAAATTGATATAGATTTACGCTTTGAAATATAATTTACCTCACGAGAACTTTTGTTATTCTATGAGTAGTTAAAAGACCGTTAATTTATCATTATACAAAAAAAAAAAAACTTTTAAATTTTACTGGCACAATTGATGAAAATATTCTTATATGCGTAAATACAGTGTACTACAATCTTCTATGCAATACGAGATTTTGAAATGTCACTAAGGACACACACTGCCTTGAAAATAAAACTAAATTTGCGGCCGGGAGACCTCCGTCAGGAACGATTATATATATATATATATATATATATATATATATATATAATTATTAAGTATATATATATATATATATATATATATATATATATATATATATATAATTAATGCAAAGCAAGAAATAAAACCTTAAAGTTTGATTTAATATGTTAGGGGAAGTATTTGTTTATTAAAAAATAGATACAATATACTGAATTATAAATGTATAAAAAATAAATTTTAGGCGAAGTCTTAAGTTTTAAGAAGAAAAAGAAGCGGAAGTCGCGTGCGAGGGCATAACGCTTTTGTGTTTTTTTACGATTTCTACCAGCCAAGTCTATCACTTCCATACGTTTCGTAGACGCAAGACGCATGAAGGAACTTGGATCCAAGTAGTATTTAGTAATATTTAATTAAAAGTATTTAATTTCTTTATATGTGTATATTTGTATTATTATTCACAATTGTATGTATTTTAAAAATTATTTCTTTATTCATAATTTTTAAATTGTTTCTTACGATAATTTACAATAAAAAGTGTGTTTGTATTAGTGTACACACGTAAGAAGTGAAACTTCAGTATGACATAATTTTTCGAAAAATGATTTACTATTTACAACTTCACAGAAATTGGTTGAATAAAGCTAAATTAGATAAAGTTTATGCAAAAGGCTTTTATTATCATAGACATGGATACAAAAATAATACAATTATTTCACCTTTCTGCTACTAAGATTATAGCATTTCATTAATTATAATAGAATTATTACTATTATTGTTATCGTTATTATATATTTTGTAATTAATGGGTTAAATCACTGATATTTACAATCAAAACTAAGGTTAACCTGAAATAACCTTAAAAAAAATAAATACCGTAATCACACCCACGTGTTGAATGTATTAGAAAAAAAGTTTAATTACTTACTTCTGTTAGAAATCCACTGGAATTAGAATAAATATCTTTTATTCTTTTTGCCAATAACTTTATTAATTTTTTTCGCTAATCACTTACTTGAAATATTATTTTTCACGTCACTACTGAGTTTCAGAAATAGAAATGTTCAGAGTTTCATGTAGGAGACTTGGTAATGGTATATGTACCTAGAAGGGTGATAGGTAAAACTTTTCAATTAATGCGATGTTGTAAAGGGCCATATAGAATTGTAGGAAAATTATCGAACGCTACATATAAAATCGAGTCACTCAATGAAAGATTGTGAGATATAGTTCATGTATGTCGGTTGAAAAGGTTTCAACTTAGATAATAGGAAAATGTAATATATACAAACTCTAAATAGACCTAGGGTGTTGACAGAAAGTATATGTGACAGGTGGCCTTAGTAACAATTATGTTTATGCCACGATGAATTAATAACATTGAATAAATATGGCGCGTAACGGAAAAATGTTACCCAGAAATAAAGATGGCGCGTAACAGATAAAGATGGCGCGTAACAGAAAAACGTTACATTGCTATAAAATTTCTCCCATACGCCGATAAAGAAGTTTCTCTTCAACAAAGGAGGCAATTCATCACATATAAAAAACGACACGAAAAAACAATAATACACTACAATTCAGACGTTATTTATGTTTAAAACAAAACGTTATGTTTTTCTCCAATAAAACTTTTACACCGATCAAATCCGAGGCTCAGTCGACGCGCATTAATTATTTAATCGAATAATTGCAGCAGGGGGGCGACGCGCGCGCCGCGTCGCGTCGCTCACGGCGCTCGTTCTATATTTTATGTGTCGTAATTAAAAGCCTCCCACGCGGCGTTATGCAAAATCGTATATCGTCCCGCGGCCGCGCCGCGATGTCGCGACCCGACGCCGGATAATTTGATACCGCCGCTGCGCGAGACGAAATTCACGATCGGGGGAGCCCGGCCGGTTGGTGATGGACACAGAAAAATACGTCTTCGATATTATAAATTATGTTTAGTTAATCATAGACGTTTTCCGTTTCCGCTAAGTAGTATAAAACCTTTTTATAAATATGAGGAACGATCGATTCTGTAGGCCATTTCTAAAACTTCCCGCTATCGACGCTTATTTATCATGTGCTTTTGAGCTCCTTGAGTCCCAAATTGTAGTTCTCTATAAGTACTCGAGTATTTCGAGCTCAAAATTCAAAATACAGTTGATCCTGTGGACTGTCCCTTAAATTTTTTGCTCCTTTTAAGCTAAATGCGCTCAAAGATGTAAGTAACAATAAATTATAATACTTTTTTGAGCTTTTCGAGTTCAAAAATATAATTATAATATGGTTGTCATATTTAAGTTCAAAAATCCAATTTTATCAAAAAAGAACTTGCTAAGCGCATATCGGGCCACGAACAGGGTAGGGATCTGTAGTTACCCGTCTCAATATGCAGAGTTCGAAGGGGTTTTTGTTTAAACATATTAATTGAGTTGACGGTCTAATAGCTAAAAACAGGTTCACATAGGATGCGTGTTAATGTTTGATGCTTAATAAACATGTATATACTACCTGTTTTACACAACCAACAACGTCATTAAATGACCTGACGTCGCAAGAGACATGTTACAAGTTCTCGAATGTTATTCAAAAAGGAAAAGTCCTTTTATCTTTTATACAAAGTTTGCATTAAGTACATTTTATTACTATTAAATGTCTTTCATGTAATAAATACATTTCTATTTTAATGTATTTACATAAACAGATAAATATTTATTAAATTTTAGTGCATTAATATATAATTAAAACACTACAGTTTCAAAATGTGAATGTCATACGACGTGGAAAAGTGCATCAGTAAAAGAACGTATCTCCATGGCACCCACGTCGTTATGTCGAGAAGCGTAGTTTTTTGGCAATAATTGAAAAACGGTATATCCAATTACATTGAACACATTTTTCTTTGAAAGTATTTATTAAACGTTATCTCCCATTTTTTTTCATATTTTTGGACATTTGGTTTAAAAGATAAAGGACGAGCACGATTTATATTATTTTCGGAGCCGTTATTCCCGAAAATATTCACTTAATCAAAAGAAATGGCTTAAAATCCTGGAAAAAATATTTTAACTTCTGTTACATGTACTGAGTGCCTCCCTAGAAATATTTATTTTTGTTAACTGCCAAACTAAGTAGCGGCTTATGCAATACATAAAGGGTAAACGCAACACGTCGGTTTCATACAAATTTATTTCGTTGTGCGTTTTGACTCTACAATATAAATAAATTCACAAATAACATTAAAAAAAGTTCAAAACATGTGAATTTCGTTTCGTGGTTTCGGAGAAATAAGACCATTTAGTTATTTTGATGTTTAATTTAAACATTCATGTAAAACCGGCAGTATTTACGTCCGTGTGAGTGCACACAGAAATGATTCTCTTGTGTTTTTATTAACACATATATTCAACTGGATATTATAATTTAATTGTCAAAATTGAAAACTGTCACATCGCCATGGACAATATATGTCTTCAACATGTTTACAAATACTAACAAATTATTGTCAATAACCATTGTAGACATTTGACGAGAATTGAACAATACTGTTTTTTATACAAATGGAAAGGTACATTCTCGTCCAGCTGCATTTATTACACCATGCCCTATATTTTTGGTGCAATCTATTAATAAATAATGTTTAAAAATTTGCCATACATTTTACGATCATTGTTTTCTTTCGAGTCATGGGCTGCAATTTTGGTGTTCAGAAACACATTTCGTTTAAATAGTGTCACTTATTAGATGCCAAAATTTATGAGCATTTTATTTAAATAAAGCCATCTGTTATATAGCAAAATGTATCTCAGTGTTTTATTTAAAGAGTGCCATCTATTATGTTACAAAAATTATCTCACTATTTTTTTAAATAGTCCCACTTATTAGGTGCCAAAATTTACTTGAACATTTTATTTAAATAGTGTCATCTGTTATATCGCAAAATGTATCTCAGTGTTTTATTTAAATAGTGCCATCTGTTATGTCGTAAAAATTATTTCACTATTTTAGTTAAATAGTGCCATCTGTTATGTCGCAAAATTTGTCTCACTATTTTATTTAAATAGTGCCACCTGTTAGGTGCCAAAATTTATTTGAGCATTTTATTTAAATAGAACCATCTCTTACATCGACAAATGCATCTCAGTGTTTTATTTAAGTAGTGCCATCTGTTAGGTGCCAAGATTTACTTGAACATTTTATTTAAATAGAGCCATCTCTTACATCGCCAAATGCATCTCAGTGTTTTATTTAAATAGTGCCATCTGTTAGGTGCCAAGATTTACTTGAACATTTTATTTAAATAGAGCCATCTTTTACATCGTCAAATGCATCTCAGTGTTTTATTTAAATAGTGCCATCTGGTATATCCCAAAATGTATCTGTGTTATATTTAAATAGTGTCATCTGTTATGTCGCAAAAATTATCTCACTATTTTAGTTAAATAGTGTCATTTGTGGTATTGCAAAATTTATTTCACTATTTTTTTTAAATAAAGCCATCCGTTAGGTGCCAAAATTTACATGAATATTTTATTTAAATGGTTTAGTTAATTTTTAGGGAAACTGAAACATGAAACACTATAAACAACGTAGTCCTTTTGCTTGATTTAAACTATCTCTATAGCAATTTTATTGAAATCACAAATCATATTTTAAGAGTGCTTGTTAATCTCCCGAAACACAATGACAATACCATGAACCATTCTAACAACTAACTCTTTTTTAATAATCAAAATAATTTGTGTAAATTTCAGCGAAACCGGTTCAACTATATGGATTTTTAGTAAAATCATAGAACCCTAACAAATGTACCGAATCTCCTTTTATTGACTTTCAGTTATATCTATTAAAATTTTATTGGAATCAGCTTAATGATAAGGGTCCTTAGTATTTCTCACGAAACTTTAACAATACATGTATCAATAATCCTTTCTTTGGCATTCGTTGTTCCCATACTAAATTTTATTAAAATAGGTTAAATTATAAGGGTTCTCAGTAATTCCCACGGAACCATAAAAATGTATCGAAGAACCCTTCATTGGTTTTCAATTGACTTCCTTCAACATTACCATACAATTTTTTGTTATTGGTTAAACTACAGGGGTAATTCTCACGAAACCCTAAAGAAAAGTCGAACCCTTGAAATTTTTTTATTATGGTTAATTTTCCTCCGTAGATTCACCCGTGTGTACGTAGAACAATTGGTTTACAATTGCAGTAAAATTATCGCATTTTTGAATTTTCCTTTAATATACGTAGGAACCCTAAATGTGTATTATTATTATAATTTATATGGAAAGTTCATTAAACAATATTATTTTTACATGTTATTTGACCATATTGATAAATAAACATAATTTTCGTGCGGCTGGCTATGCAAATGAAATTTTTTTTTCAAAGAATTTGTGTGACCTATTCATAAAGCCACTCCTTTCTAAGAATCCGTCACTTGTAGTAATCACGAACATATTTGTGTTTAATAGCACAAAACCAAAAGGTCTGAAAAACAAGTAAAAATTTTGCCGCATTATTTTTTTTTATGTCATAATTGTATAATTAATAGTACTCTTATATGTAAAACTTAGAAAAAGCTTTCGGTGAAACTGAGTTTGTATGACCGCAAATTAGCATTTAGGACTAAATTTAAGATTTTTCTGTAATACAATCTAATAGCGTCAACACTCGACACTTTAGCTTTTTGCAATCGTTTCGTATCACCTTAAACTCCAAAATGTATCAATATATATTTTGTAGTATTTGAATAAAATGTCTGTGACATATGGATAGATGGACGGGGATAACGGAACTATAATGGTTCCTTTTTGTCATTTTGCTAACGGAATCCTGAAAACGCTATTATTATTTTTCAACAACGATATGTTTTGAAAGTGCTGTTTTAATTATTCCGTTTTACAGGATTCGACGCAGTTTTTTAAACTGAAAAAGATGATCGGATACCATATAAAACACTTTTTTTTTTAATTTTTTTAACCCTATGTCTCACATGAACAAACCGATTTTGATGAAGTTTACAATAATCAAAGTTGTTGTCAAAGGAGAAGAGCTGGTTAAATTTTGTTCTCGATCGGTAAACTAGTTTAAAATTTATTTTCAAACATATTTTAAAAAAATTGTCTTTGAGATTTCTTGATTATTTACCTTAAAATTTGAATTAGTTCAAATTTTCAGGAAATCTAAGTTGAATGTATCACTTTCGAATGTCACGCACATACAGACGTACAATCCTCACTCGGTAAACGCTAAATGGTAAACGGATCCTAAAACGTCAAGATTTAACGAAAACCTGATTTTCGAAAATGGCCACAAAGAAATACTTTTTTTATTTTAATTTCTTTATGAATTTTATCAAGATTTATCAATCATTATAATGAGGCGTTAAAAAAAAATAAGACAAGTTGTACATATAAGTTTACAGCTATAATTTTTTATTCATCTCAAAAGCAATTATGTACCATATGTGAACTGTTAACAATAAATATAGAAATAAGTTGTAGTTGATATCATATATTTAATTACCATGTTTTCGGTTCGCTACAGCTACTCAAATAAGTCTTTCTTAAAAGTCGGTTTACGGCCGTAAAATAAAAAACGAATCCCTCAAAATCGTATTAGACGAAAAATCGTCCCTTGAAACTTTACACTCCGATGAATTTTATTTCTCGAGTCGAGTCGAGCTTTTTCGTGAAAGCTTTTAGATAAATACGTCGAATGAGGGGTTCGAGAGATAAACGAGTGAATAAGTCGATATGACGTCGCCGGCGGCGTTCCTTAATCCAAATTTGTCGGAGTTAGCAAAAGCTTAACTGACTACGTCGAAAGTTCTGGAAACGCAATCGATCAATCAAAAATTATTGGCAATAAATCCGTTGGAGGGCGAGCCGCCGAGTGCGCCCGATAAACTTTGCCTATACACTGATTACTTCATAATAATTTACGAGTGTAGGCCGCAATCGCAGCGCGCGCGCGCCGCCCGGCCCATCGTAACTTAACGGCTTAACCGACTTATTGCTGCCGGTTTAAAGCTCATTATTTGTTTTTCATTTTTACGATCGGAGAAAACGCCTTTTGCGCGACCTCCTTTTTAAATGATAATTAACCACGTTCACCTACTGCATGTAGAAATCACATCGGGGTTTCATTCTAATGAGATGCGAGTCGACGAGATCACATTTATAAATATTAGCTTGTTGATATTGAATTAGGTTTCTGGCAGTCCATCGTGAGTATATAAGTTCCCGCGGTCTTATTCCTAATCGAGGGTTGGAAATTAAGTCTTCCACTGGCTCGGTAGGGCTTGGGAGTTGTTAACACGAATCGAAGTCGACGTTTGGATTCGACAGGTTAACACTGTCTCGGAGATAAGGAGCGGGTTGTTTGATCTGAGTTACAACTCGCTGATCGATTCTCCCGTAGCCTGGAATTGAAGTCTTTATCTTCTAATTTGAAAGTAAAGCGCTGGCCACCATCGCTCGCAGCGTACAAGCATAGTCTGGACATCCGAGTCCTGGAAACGTGCCGTTGATATTGTGCTGGGACATTTGAATAGAGCTCTCATATTTGAAAGTGATATGTCTATTGTATTTTAATAAATATTAAATAAATATGTATTAAATTATATTTTCAATTGTAAGGGTTGCTACTACAGTTTGCAGTGTATATGACAATAATGATTTAACAAATCATAAATAAATAAGTAATAATGAAATATCGTGAGAAAATATTTGGAAATAAGTTGAAATGTCTGTTGCTTCAATACGCTGTTTATTATTTTTCCATTTAAAGTATTTTATAATATACAGCTGAAAGGAATATTAACGTTAATCGGATAACAAAAATGTAAACTGCAATTTAAAAAAACCTGATCATGTTGTAAATAGATTCTTAAATCAGGTATAGTAAAACATTTTATACTTATCAAAATATCACACATAATTTTCGTGTGTATTGATTTCATGTTATTTTGATTTATTTTACTTTATTACACTAGATTTTCCTGTTTCAGAAAACTATTAAACAAACTGCAAGTAGATAGAAAATTCAGTTGTCATGGATTGAAGTAACAAAAGTGAATTTGATTCTTCTTATTTTGACTTGTTGATATAAAGTTTTAATTTATCGGGTTTCTATTGACAACTTGGTTGAAGCTTAATAATTACAGTCATAATCTGGTTAAACGCACGTAGACCTTTAACTACGCACGTAGGTATTTACAATTTTATGAAATTGTAGCAGAGGGTGGATCTGTATATGATACATGTTTTTGAAAAACTAATTGGGATCGACTATTTAGAGCGGTCTGAATTCAAACCTGCCGGGTTTCGGGTTTTCTTTTTTAATATCGAAACAATTCATTGTACATACACATGCCTTTGTTTTCAAAAAGCTTTCCGATAGTGCAATTTAAAAAACGGGAGAGAGCCTGAATCCACAAAAAATGTAGTAGCGAATGGAGCGCGGAGAATTCGACAGTCGTGCTGTGATTGTCAACCGGCGGCGATTGGCGGCCGGCGCACCGGGCGGTCGGCAAAACCGGCGAATAAGGTAAAGCGCATACTCCAATTTACTACTATAGAGTCGCGGATTTTAGGTGCAATAGTCCAGACGTAAAAGGTTTAGGAACCTTTCTCTTGTATATAACAGCCGTATAACTCTATGATGCTGGAAATTTTATAAAAACGGACTTTCTTTTGATTATGTGCTTGAGAATAATAAAGAGTGTATAAAATATTATAATTTCTGATAACTTCTGTTGTATATCAAAAATGTATGAATTCGCGTTACTTTAATCCAAATGGCATTCCGTTTTGACAAAATTTTCGCGATACATTCACGACGCTTTAGAAGTATAAATTCGAACTTAGCACATAAATATATTGCAGTCGTTTAACAATAAAATCGTAGGAATATTATATAGCACAACTTTATTGTAGGCTTTTAGGGAGAACCGCTGTTCGGGATTCGTGTGAAAAAACCTTAAGCCACCTCATTCGTGTACCCCGTCCCTCGCTAATTCGGCCATCTACAAATCCGGACGGAATTTTAACTACATTTTCCGTGTCGCCGGCTGTAATGGGGAAATGAAAGTACAAAATGAAAACGGCGTCCACGAGCCGTCAACCTCTCCTCCGATCGCCCTTTATTAACGTGCTTAATACGCTTAACTTTTATCTACTTCTAAAGTGGCGTTTAGACAAAAGGTCGCTTCGGACCGGTGCTAGATACCGGTATCCGGAAGATAGAAAAAAAAATTAATTGCGTAAGTTGATTTTGATTTTTTCGAACGGAATTTTATGATGTGAATACGTATTTGAATTTGCTTCCGTGGTGCGAGATAATTCATAAAACTGATGATAGCAAAATCAGGGTATACAGTTTGATGCTGCAACTACATATCTATCATCTAAATTCAAAATTTAATTACACCACTCGATAGCTAAAGAATCAAAGAATTTGTTACGTTTAGCGGGGACTTTGAAGCGTCGCGCGCAGCGGAAGGGTAGTGCCGATATTTTGAGGTCGTTTTGCTGCGTCATAAAAATTATTTTTAGTATAAATTTTGACTGGGAGAAGATCTTTGTTTCAGATTCAATTGTCAACTCTTGTCAAAATCTATCGATTGCATATGTAAAATATTAGCAAGAAAAATTAATAGAAATCGTCAAAGTAATCACCTATAATCGTCAAAAAGCTGAATCAAAATATAAAAATCGTACAAAGTTGGAAAAGACTTTTCAAGAACAATCCAAAGATACCCATAAAACACTACACGATAGCCGGGGACGTAAAAGAATGAAGGCGTCCGAGCATATCAACGACGGCGCTAGTACAGCTACGGCTAGGGCCACCGAGGCTATGCAAGTGCATGATGTAGTCGCTTCTATATCAACGCTGGACTGTATAGACATCGATTATGCGCGAACACCGTTTATTAAAATACAATTAGCAGCAGCTAGTGCACGTTTCACTACTGTTTTTATGACTACACGAAATCCGAACGACTTCTTAGTATTCAAAAATAATTATACGTATAATTCGCTCAAAGAAAATATTATCCGTTACGTACACGTATTCATGTAAAATACATGGCCGTGTCTACGACACAGCCAAATCCTGATTTTTTTTTCAGAATTTTAGATACATTCGCATTTAAAATACTTCAATAAATTACATAAAATGATCGTGTAACGATATGTACTGCTTTGATATAATTCACTGACATGATTCAATTCATGAGAGAAATGACTCAATAAAAAAAATTAGGAGATCTTTTGAAATAAATTTACAACTCTAATATTCAAATTCATGCTACATTGATTAGAATTTCGAAGCGTTCATCCTGTCCCTAAATTATTACTGCATATGATTTATGATCACGTTGCGATGCACATAACATTAATTCCCGTCTGTTGTTAGCGAATTCCCGCTACGTTCGTAATAATAATTAGTGCGATAGGTACGCGAGCAGGTAAGCACACCGGATAATTAGTTCAAAGTCGTGGAGTGCCCGCCCGCAGTCGCCCGCCCGCGCCCTCTCGCGGAGAGAGCGCATTTTTCATTCGGGTTTTTACCTTTTGTGCACTGCAAGTAGCGGCACTATAATGTAAAATACTAATATTTTTTGTGAATCAGATACGTGACGCAATTTTTTTTCCTTTTTTATAACTGACGTTGTGAACGCAAATTGCATTATTGCATAGGTTTCGTTTGACAGGATTTTGTTTGAAATGTTGACCACGAATCGTTGTTTGAAATATTTATTTCATATATTCTTAGTTTTAAAATCGCTAAGCTCAAAAACATTATTTGCGGAACCACTGCCATAATCTTAAATGTGTATTTTATGTATGATTTTTTGGTTATATGCGAAGGATTAGACGAAAGTTAGATCAGTAATTCTGGATGTTATGCGTTACAGCGGTATTACGAAGAGAGTCGTTAAGGATGTGAATCGTTTCTATATATTTATATCGGTTAAAAATATTTTAATATTAAAATTACGAGTGCGCGTAACCTTTACGTACGATTGAAGTATAATATTTTATTTATTATTGTGACAGAGATTAAGACTAAATTGAAAATCATTAAGTACTATACCAATAACTAGTAAGCGCTAGACTTTAATAATAACACCGAGACCAGGATTGTGACTGACAGCGATTGATTGACATAAAAAAAAAGGAATTCGTACTGTATCTACGCGGGCGGAGCTATGGGCATAGCTAATCATTAGTAAAATAATTGTTAATGAACCTATTAAAGGTTTACATTGATGTTTTTGTTTTCGAATATTACCCATTACGAAGTTGAATATTTCTGGTTTTGCAACGAATTCGAAATTCAAAGTATAACGTAACTTAACAAACGGCGTAAACAGAACATAAGATTTCACTTAACTTTATTTTCACCAGAAAAAAGTTCTCAGCTACTCTCGAGTCGCGCCTAAAGAAGTTTTACTTCGAAAAAACGGTGTTAATTTCTCTTTTAATATGCGATCCCATCAAAATATTTTGAAGGCTAAGAAATTATGGTATTACGACCGAGGCCGTAGTATACAACAAATGTCATAAATAAACCGGCGCGAGGTTCGCAAATAGCGGAATAACTTAATCGACCTTCAAGCGAAACTTGACTGCCTCAACAGAAGGGGAGGCCTCTCAGGCGGGCGGGTTAGTGAGGGTTAAGTGAGTACATCGCCGGCACAAAGGGCAAACGGCGGCCGGAGCCTGTATTCACGATGTTACGTAGCCGGCGGCGGCGGCGCGCGTCAACCTGTCACGTGTGTTAATTAAAGCACGGCTCGTGCCGCGCTCCGCGGACACGCGCCGACCCGGCCGCGGTAATACCGCTGCCGATGTTTGATTGGTAATTAAAATTGGGACCGCTATCGCCGAAATTCAGATCGGCTCGGCGATGATGCATTGTGACAATATACCTATTGCACGGAAAAGCTTAATTATGAGGTTACATGCACTATGAATTTGAGTATGCGTCGAAGGTCACTGATAATGAATTAGCAAAAATTTCATAGAAACATAAAAGTGAGATTGTTAAGGAAATTACGGACGGTTATTGGTTATTAATAGATCAGATTAAGAAGATTTTATACTTTTGTCATAAGTTACTAATAATGCATACTTTTGATGTTGTTCTCGATGACAGGTTCCATAATTTCTGAGCACGGTGTACATTGTAATAAAAAAAAAAATAGTTCATTTCACGCTTATGCGGACGGATCGGTGGCTGTCGCTAGTGTAGTAATAATAAGACAGGATATCATACGCGTTTTACTCCTTTTAAACTAAGGTTGTTTGCATTGTGAGAACAAAGAATCCTAAAGTTTATGAGGATGTACGGATGGATGTTTGTTACGATTTTATGCAAAAAACACTACACAGATTTTGATGAAACTTTACAATACAATGTATCAGAATAAGTCATAAGCATAATTACAAAAATACTAGCTTTTGCTCGTGGCTTCGCTCGAGTCATCCTAGAAATAATTCTTTAGATACACATGCCAATTGCTGTATGGTAAAAGCAATGTTCAAGTGAAGGTTAAGTTTTTCATCGGTTCGAGATCGGAACTGTAAGCGGGATAAGGATCCATTAAGAAGTTGAGCAAGATCTTTTCATAATAAAAAAAATACCCGCGGTAAGTGTGGTTTCGGTATAAGAGTATGGGTTTTTCTGGGAGAATTCCGTGGGGATCGTTTCAAAAACAAAACCGGTATATATATCGAAATCGAAATCGTAATTAAGTGCGGGAGCAGAATTAGAACCGGGAGCGAGATCCAGATCGGAAGCATGGTTGACAGCGTGATCGGTTGCTATAAAAAATCATTTTATGTCCACGTAGGCGGAGTCGCGGGAGAAAACTGGTCAAACATACATTATGTACTGGGTATAGTTCGAGTGATTCAAAGGCATATTAAGTTGAGCATCAAATGTATACCTAGTAATCCACTGAAAACGAAATTCCTGTGCTGTATTAGTGGGATGTAATACAAATTCCATTTGTGAAGTGACAAGGCTTAGCGAGGTACGACCCAGATGATATTAAAACAATAATTAAAAATAAAATACGGAATTTTTTAAAAGTGCAATGTTATAAGGTTTATATGTTTCTTGATAGGCATCCAGAAAAGTTCATTAGGCAATGAAATTTTGTTTTATGACATTAAAAAAGAAAAATTATTTTAAAATTTTTAAGCTTGGAAATTCTCTTGGCTCTTAAAAAAAGTTGAAATTTCCTATAGCTGTTATAATTAATATTGTAATAGTTAACAAAAAGTTACTCACTTTTGTTGTCACAAATTGCTAGGAGATTGTTAGTTAAAGGATTTGATAATGCGGTAGAGAAATCGTCACAGCCAATTTGAAATAGGTTTCGTGAACTTATTTAATTATACCATAGGTCTTAATGTCTATAGTTTTTTGACGTAAAATCATTCAAATTAATTTCAAGTTGGTGCAGGTACATTGTATTACGAACATTTATTTACAAAAAAACGGGGATAATTTATTTTGACCACATTATCACATCTTGTCAAACGCGGTAATTTTATAAAATTTATGGCTGCTGTATAAGTGGAGCAATAGTGGTTAACTTGTTTGGCTCTGTATCTGATTTTGATTATATAGTGTGTCATCCGTGCGTTATACTAGTGGGCGGTACATCACTTGATATTCAAGACATTCTTTTAACAAATTAAATTGGTTTAATCAACAATAAACACGCACAAGCAGCGACAAGGGCCACTGAATATAAAGACTAAAAAATAGAACGAGATCATGGATCACAGGATAATATAGTTTATCTAAAATACCATCATTTAGATAAATAAAAGCACAAGAATATAAAGAGTAATTTGTGATAAATACAAAGACACCAGAAAAAAACTCATGATAAAATGCACCGGGAAATGACAATGACTTTGAAAACCGGAAAACGAATGACCCAAGCGACAGGATTTTTCGACAACAAAAGTAACGATCGAGATTCGAGTCCATTAATAGTTTTTTCCATAAGCACGTTACACCAAACACGTTCTTTAAAGTATATCGATCGGCCCCATTAAAAGTGCCCAAGTGTAAGCCAAGTAAACGGCAAACAATTATGCGGGCATCGAGCGAAATGCGGTCGGATAGACGGGCGATCGTGAAGCGATCCTAAGAGTTCCAGTTGTATGCGGACGCCCGACGCGGAGCAGCAGAAGCGTACATACGTGTTCCGGTTTGTAGCGATCTTGTAGGGTGTTCCGCGGGCGGGCGCGGGTCGGGCGGGCGGCGGGCGGCGGGCGGCGAGCTGTCACACTCCCTCGTCCCGTGCACGGTACACTGTCACAATGTTGGTTCCCGATGCAAATACGTTCCCGTGTTTATGCAGCAACCGTGCGTCTAATATATACGAGGATTAACACTCTGGATACGAGATGAGCAGAAGTTTTATAGTTGCACAAGTCGATTGCATATTAGATGAAATATTTTACTGTAAAAATAGTATTGCATTTTATATTCAAACATACTATTGCATTTTCGTTTTAGAACGAATGATTAATAATTGTCTAAACCGTTCATGCGTAGTGTACGGTGTGTAGGGTACGAAAATTTTCGGTACAAAGTGAGTCGCGTACAGCGCATGTCGAGTCCAGCTAGAATTTGACCGGCTGTGTAAGAGCTTATTAGCTGTTATATTTTCATTTCATTCCTATACCATTTCATTTTAGTTACTCCGTATTATATATTCATGTACAACTTTATTTTTTTTAAGATCTACAGATATGAAAAAACACGAAACACTAAATACAATGTTTCGCAAAAGCTTTCACTGTTTGACTCTTTACGGATGTAATTAATTTAACCACTACCACTCTGGAAACTATGACTGACACCGGCGAAAACTTTAAGTCAAACGCTATTAAAAGTTTTAACGACTTCAAGCATACTTCTGGGGTGGAGGTCTGTTCGAAGTAATATTAATTAGAAAAGAAGGCGAGTTCGGATCGGGCGCTGCGCCGGCGGCCGAAGTTAATCCATCGAGTGTGGATCGCGGCGCGGCCATCTTGTCTGGACTACCTCCGGACATATTTTAGCACTGTGGACATATTTTAGCACTACAGCGCGTGTAGTTTAATTAATCAGGCACAGAAAAGTCTGAACTGAATGTGTAAGCGTTCTGTTATAGAATTACGTGACAACCGAGTGAATAAAGGTATTTAATAAAATACGAATTGCGTACTTATACAAATACAACAAATAAAAAAAACTTAATACTAGAATAACAAACAATAAAATTTTTTTAAAATAATGAATTGCAGACTTATTTAATTTAAAATCTGTTTGAATTCTGTTTTAAGTTACGCTCGTTATAAGTTAGTTCTAGAACAAATTTATTAGTTATAAAATAAACATGTAGCTAGAATATCTAAATTTTCTTTTACATTTTTCTCAATTTTTGTATTTAATTAATTAATTTTGTAATTAATTTCAATGAAGTTGCAAATAACAACTTAACAATTTAGTAGGCGAGCAGATCAAAAGTTTACCCAAGCAATAACAGTTACTTTGAAAATATAATTCAAAATAATATGTTGATACTTAAGAGACACTTATTTTATTTGCTACGGCGGGGCTGAAGCTAAAGATTTGGGTATATGTCTGCAAAACATAAACGCGAAAGGACAGAACCAAATAGACAGAGGTCGTCGTGTTTGCTGAAGACAATACTTCACGGTCACCTGACTCGTTTAAGACTGAGCGGCGGCGCGGGGCGGGCGGGCGACGGAAATTGAACTGGCGAATCCAATTACTGGTGCGGCGACTTGTTAGCCCACCGTGTTTATCTCGCAGCCCCCGAGACGGCGCGCGCGTCGTCGCCCACGACGGATGTATTTTACATGTATACCTAAGTGCACTTCTACATTTGAACCTTAAAATTTATTAGCTTTTTCTTTTACATAGAAGCTTCGGGGGACAAACGGACTTGCGAGCCACCAGAGAGTAGGTTGTTATGCTCGTCTATGGACACCCGCAATCCTGGAGAAGTCACTGGTGCCATAGTGGCTTCTTGGGTAGGGAATAGGATATTTGATGGAGGGGGAACGGGGTAATGAAGAGGGAATGGGCCACGGGAACTTCTACTTTGCGGATGAAATGCAACAGCAGAAGTTTTGTTCTGTGAGAGTGTGTATCTCAGCAGTTGTGAGGGCAAATAGTCAAACTGTCTTTTTCGTGATGCAATCAAGTCTTCTTCATCTTCAATGAGTATCTTAGGGTGCCATCTTTTATTTTAAAATCTTTTAAGACGATTACTTATGCATTTGCTATATCAGTATCCAGACGTTAGAATTTATTTATAAAAGTTAAGTGATTATCCCAAAAAAAAAAAAATATAAGGGCCCTCGGTTTTATTTTGTCCAGATAAGGGACAACACATGGAACCTAATAAAGTAGCAAAAGTACCTATCGCGAAGAAGATGGCTATCGCGAGCTGCACAAAGGGAGGCCGGGGCGCCGAGTAGGGCGCGCCCGCCCTCGGCAGTCCCCCGCTGCCTTTTTAATAACGTGGACATCGGCTTCGCTCGGAATTAAAACAGTCTCATTTATTTAAATCTTATCATCATGTAAATCTGTAGCGTTTGTCTGTACATACATTTTTTTTTTCTTCAAATTTTATATTTGATATATCACTCATTGACTCCAACTGTGCAATTCTTTACATTTTTTTGTCCATCTGTATGTTTGTATGCTTTTTTATCGCTATATGTTGTATGCGTAAAAGGGAAGGTCGCTAATAAAAAATAGCTTAATTAGTAGCTTTGTTCAATAAAAGGATCTAATGGACCGATTTTAAAAATTCTTTCACTTTTAAGAAGCTCTCTGTGTAAAATAGACTTAACAGCCCTTATCTTCATCTTCTATTTTGTCCTATTGCAGATTCTAAAAATTTTTTCATTCATAGATAGCTATACTACTCTCGAGTAATATATTTGATATTTTATTTCGATACTAGTATTTACTTCGACTTCGTTCGAATTGGAACCATGATCGATAGCAGAATCGACGAGAAACAGAATCGGAAGTCGAGACCGGGAACGAAATCTAGGGGGAAATCAGTGTGGGACTAAAATTAAAATCAAGAGCATGGCCTGAATTGGAATGAGGAGGAATACTGAGATCAAAATTGATTTCGATACAGGGTTTGAGAGCGGTACAAGAATCATAATCTACTTAAATTGAGACTGAATTCGGAACTAAAAGCAGCACCGTGATCGAAGTTGAGAGCGAGACAAATTGACAGCGAGAGCACGACCTGGTATCAGAATCGAGATAACGATTAGGATCGTGATTGATAGCACAATAGGTCGATACGCGACAAGAAGAAATTTATTGTATATTTACGTGAGTCGAACCGCGAGAGGAAGCTAGTTATAATTATAAAATCTTTATGCTCCGAAAACTGGACTGAACACAATGTTGGAGACGAAATTATTAACTTTTTAATGCCTGAACATATGATAATGTAAATTTTGTTGAAATAAATTACGATTGAAATTTGGAAATGATAAGACAGTTATTAGTCAAATGATGGAAACTTAATGAGTAATATTAAAATATTGAACACTGAGAGCGGCGGTGACCGAGCAGTCAGCGGGTTGCCTTTAAATCAAAATTTAAAAGGTTTAATCCTGCATATGAGCGGATTGATCAATGAGTTTTATTAATTTAGTCAAAACAAAAAACATTTGCTTGAAAATCAGTGTTTAAATTTGCAGGTCAAATCAAACGGTCAATCTCAAACGTAACATTGGTAATAATGTTCGTTAATAGTTCTTCACTCGCTTTAAATACGCATGAAGGGCTTTAAGTTAAAGCTTATAAGTTAATTTGAAGTAAGAAAGATTTAAAAAAAAAAACTTTTGCGTATGATACAACAACACTACTTACCTAAGATATTTTACAATAACGGAAAATTTTAAATATTCTAATAGAAAATAATTTTGGTAGTGGAATGTCTCAAAAAGAATTTGTAAGTTACAAAAAAATACACGTTAATTCTAGCTCTCCCAGCCAATTTAGAAAAAACTAGTGTTAATTTTTAAGGTTATAGAGAGTTAGATGTCGTCTACCCTCTTAGAAGGGTAGACGACTACTGCAGGCTTCGTGGTGGACAGCTGTTCTGTAAGGTTTGGAACAGGTTCAGGTGCATGACAATCTAAGACAGATTGCCTTGGAACCATAAAACGAGAATGGCTGATCCCAAATAAAAGGTTAAATCATGGAAGAAGAGAAAGAAAAAAAAAAGAGTGAAATTTGTCATTAATAACCAAAGAAATATTTCAGACTTGTAGTTAACTAAAAATTTATGACAACGAAATCAGTTTGTAAATAACAATTATTCAAATGTTTGAAATGCTTACAAACTTGTCCACAGCTTATAAATATTCGAAAGTGTAATTATTATTGTAATGTACCTCTAAAGTTTCAAGTGAGAGAATAAAGCAACAAAACGGGATTCAGAAATCGAATAGATCGAATTATGCGAAACACTTAGAATATTATTGTTTTATACGGTATTATGTTGATTGAACTAATGAGTTTATGGAGCACTATCACTGCCAAGTTACGAAATCGGACCTAGCGGCTGCTGCATTCCAGGGCTCAAGATGAAATTAAATTAAAGCCACACCAAAGGCGCGATCTGCCCTTAGAGCGCATGCAATATATCGTAAATGGTCGAGTGACCCCATCCCATGCATTCACTTCGACTTGGATACACAGACCAAAGGCTTCCGGCAGAGTAGCAAGTGGGAAACACAAATAAATATTATAGAAATAAATTAGTCACGAAAGTAAACAGAGTGGCTAAGTTAGAGATGGAATTAGATCAAAAAAAAAGAACTTGATAGAATTTAAAAATAATAAAAACGAAAGCGAGACGAACAACATACGTAACAGGGTATTTTACAACTTGATAGACCAAGGTGCTATACTTTGCGAATCGTCGTCTTTATATAAGTCGATGATGAGATAACTCATTGATAATTCTAAAACAAGTTTTGCAATTCATTTTAAAGATTAAAAATAACTTTAAACATAAACTAAATCAAGTACCAGCAAATTTAAATGAGAATCAAAACGAAGTTACAGAATGTTCGTTCAAAAGGAAACAATATGGTTTATTAAGATATATGGCTAAGTTTAAAACAGATAAAAGTAATCAAACTCGGACAGAGGGGAAATTGAGACGACAACTCGTACCTCGTAAGATTTGCAACAATTGCCTTTGGGAAGCCACCAAATCAATCAACGAGTTTTCCAATCTAACTAAGTGTTGGGGCGAAATGAATTATGAACTGGTGAATTGTGGCTGCATGAATGAATATTTATTAAGTTGTGTATGAATTTAGTACGACATCTGGTTACCAGTTAACGAGACAAGGAAGTATGGTATGGAAGATGGTATCTTTGTATCTTCAGAATAACTTCTTGATCTAGTTATGTATTATAATGTACATGAAAAGTAATTGAGACTTAGCAAAGGAAAAAATTGAGTACGTTTAGATTATTATAATGTCAAAATTAATTCTCAAATGATATAATTAAAAAAAGTCGTGATATATACCAGCAGTTCAAGCAAAAAACAAGTACTGTGAAGTAAAACACCATCTTCTTGTCAGATTCTATTTTACTTAAGGTTTTTTTTTTTATGGTTAAGGATATTATTGTGTTTCTGTGAAAGTTATAATTAAAGTACACGAATGTTATAATCGGTGTTTTCAATAATAAATTTTAAGTATTAACATAAACATCTGCCATCACATTAATTTCTTGGTTTTAGCTATTCGATGCCCATTGCTGCATATAAATTTTACATGATGTAAGACTCTGGGTCACTTGCAATCTACGATGGCCCGTATCTTACACCAAGTATGTTGGTCCCCTTGGTGATAAACTGTCCCACGGCGTGATCTCTAGTTCGTGGAAGTTATTCTGTGGTCTTTTCCCACAGCGGTTTATGCTTTTATGAGCAATGTGACCCCTGTTCATTGCAATTTCAGTTAAATGATTTTATGAGCTATGTTATTAAGATGCAATTTCAATTAAATGATTTTGTTAGCTATGTTTTAAAAAATGGTATTTCTGAGGAATTCTGCGTTAGCATTTTTTCGCATGAGATAAACTTGAGTTGTTTCCATTGCGTGTTGAACGATTTAGAACTTGCTTACAAAGCGAAAAATGAAACCCACGTATGACGTCTCAATATCTGCACCGAGTAGAAACATTTTCGCCTAAAGGCATTGATTTATGTAAATTTCAAGTCCATGCATAGTTTGTCTAACTCTATATAGCTTAGCTGAATTTTGTCATTATTTCAACAAATTTGTTAAAGCAATATTGATATTAAATTCAAGTAACCAAAAAATGAGTACAAATTGATCACAGTAAATATGAAATCATATTCAGTTTAGTGTACTTGTTACGGGGTTTTCTTATGATTAAGCGATCCCTCAATAATGCGATAATGTAATGGTGGTTTTTACACCATACAATAATACCAGGCTAAAATATTTCTTGACAATCTCTTCACACGATTACGACATGCACATATGTACCCGGGTGCAAACGTATATCCAGACTGTGACACGTATAGTGTTTCGGCGCATGGAGAAATCTATTTCATAATTTTTACTTGGTAGCATGTGTTTATCGACTCTGTTACGAAGATCATAGTATACAATAACGATATTGGGAATTTCAGGATTTTCGACACATCTGACAGCATCAAAGACGATGAAGATGCACATTTTTCGGTCTTAAGATCGACGAATGATTTTTGGGATTTTCCTTCCTAATTATAAGCCTTTTCTTATCTTTCGTGTACATGTGAAATTAATTTCTTACATTCTTATCTTCTTAAAATGTATCGTTGTGAAAATATACCGATGCCAACAAATGCATTAAAAGCTTGGATTAATATATTATTTTTCTCATTATCATGGTTATCGGTCTGCGTCATTTCAGCTGATGGACACAAGATGGTTTCTTCAATCCTGTTTATTCATTAATTGTCTGGCATCAAAACATCTAAACTCATAGGTTTCTAAGTTCTCATATGCAGAAATATGATTGGTGCGTACATGTAGGTAATTCGTATGCTCAGGCAGGCAACTTTACTAAATATAATTAAAGATGAAGGTTTCGTACCCAACTATGGCTGGAAAAATTACAGGCGAAGCGAGAGTGCTGTTAGAATTACTGCACACTAATGACATTGATTGAAATCGTACGGATAAAAAAAATATTTAGACATATAATAAAACAACATGTATAAACAACCTGTATAAAATTATACTGAGATACAGGTAGATACCGTATACCGAGTATCGATTTGCGGGTAGACTATGACGGATAGAGTATGAGAAAACTCCATTAAATTTCAAATTTGTAAAGGACGAACCCAGCATTCACGCCTGGCGTTTTGCCAGCGGAGGGAAGGTATCGATTCATTAGCTCCCCTTTGACGCGCTTTACCTACTCACGTGGGAATTCGTAAATGGGATAAGAATGTTAATATTTAAAATAATACAGAATTCGCCGCAAAATTCGTGCTTCACTAACTCACTTGGCTCACTGATTACTTTTCATTCGTTGTTTCTATTAATGTGTGATGTATTTCGTAGGTATATCGGTATAGGAAACGAATAGTGTAGAATGAGAAAAAACGGTGAAATAGCAATAGATTATTGCAATTTGTTCGTCACATTGTATACATCTTCATAGATAGTTAAAGTTCTTATATCAATATTTGCTAGTAATTTCAACATATAATTACTTATGAAAGAAAAATCGTTATTAATTATTATTATTAATAATAAATAAATTACATTAAAAACACGTTTATGTATGAAAAACATATACTTTATAAATGTTTTACATCTGAGGTACAAGTAGAATAGAAAACATTAATATATACAGGATAATATTAAATAAAAATAAAACGTTCCACTTAACAGATTCTATACAAATAATTATACATAAAAATAGATGTGATTAATGAAATCAGTATACTTTCTAGACTATTGTATTAGTACTAAAATCACTTGTAAATAGATTTCGAACCAAGCAAAAAGGAAAATTATCTACTGACGGAAAAAATAACTGCTCTTTTTTTAAGTCAGTAAAACGGGCAACCACCTCATTAAGCGAATGAACTAACATTTTCTCTCAGCTTCCCGCAACTTTGGAAGGTCGAGCTTTACCAGTGTGAGAATGTTTTGCTTTTTTTTCCGGAAACCCTTAAGTGAGCATTAAGGGTACAGTTACATGAACTTTTTCCCATGTTTCTGCCGTAAAACCTTTTCCACAATGCAGTTAAAATTTTCCAATTAGTAGATTAGTTTTGAAAATTTCTCAAAATGTTTGTTAAGGAAAACTCTAAATATATACGTTTTAAACTTCTTGCATTGTATTTTAAACATTTTTCTGTATATTAGCGGGGGTAATGAATTTCCGCACAATGGGAAATGTCTACAACGCATTACCGTTATTAGAAATATGTAAAAAAAACCTATAACATTTTATCACAGGACTCAGTGTCGTAGTCATTCAAAAGAACCGTTTTATTGAAGTTTATTTCCTAATTTTGATACAACTATAGGTATACTTGGCATTTATATATTCTTTTTACTTTCGTTTTTCTTTTTATTCAAACTGTATATGATATTTTGGTATTGTCAAATAAATATATCTTCTAAAATGGTTGGACGCAATCTTTTTTGCTACATTCTTAAAGGCTAAAAAATAAATATCACTTTCTAGCTTCATATAAAATTCGGTTTTGAATTATTCGTTAAATTTCGAAAAGAAATGAAATCCTGTATTAATCCTCATGAAAAGGAAAAATTGATATCTTTTAAAGAATCACCTTAACCGGTGTGGCTCACGGAAATCAATTTAGTGAAAAGGTGTGGTGGGAATTTGAAGAACTATTGAACTTGGAGCTTCTTCCAGATGGTAAAGTTGGAAATGCAGAATAGCATCGAGCGTGTAGATTGTATATAGAGCGTCCACACTAACTAAAGGACATGCATTATTTCATTGTTGAATCTGAAATGAGTGTTTGCTATTTTTGACATACTAGCCAGTAATGGAAGCGAGATAGAAAATTGGACGCTTGCCTGCAACATGCATTAACATGCAGCATGCAACCCACCGCTGACTCTCGAATCTGCCTCTCCACTACAAATCTCTATCCAAAGGATTGAATATTAATTCGAGAGGATTGACAGGTATCGAACACCTAAGCAAGTGTTATTTATTTTTATAATTATCTTAGTCCGCTAACCGTTAAATTGTTAATTCTACGTATTATTAACAACCTAACGGTTAGCGTTAAATTGTTAAACCGTCAAATTGTTAATTCTACGTATTATTAACAATCTAACGGTTAGCGGACTAAGATAATTATAAAAATAAATAACACTTGCTTAGATGTTCGATACCTATCAATACTCTGGAATCAATATTCAATCGCTTTGAACAATTCGTAGTGAAGAGAATTCAAAGTCAGCGGTGGGTTATGCTACATCTATCTTTATGTTACAACAATCCTATGAATTCCGCGAATTAACACCTCACACAATACAATACAGAAAATTGAATTAAATCTATTGATAATTTGGAATAATATAAGAATATGTTGTTTAGTTTAAAATAGATTACAGAGTAAAAAAATAGCAGTACATAATAAAATTGCAATATACGATAACAGCCGACGAGCAGCGATGTATCACGAGAATAATGACGACAACGATTAAGTGAAAATATCGTCTCTAAGTCGTAGAAGAATCATCACAAGGGAGGTTAACCGTCGTCCGTGTAGGCGCATAGACCACGTCGGCGGCGCACTCGGGAGACGAACGCGGTTTTATGGGTGTGCCGTCGTAAAAATGCACTTTTTTCGTCGCCGCATTGAGGTACTACTTTTTTATTTGCGCTTTCGGGTCATCAAAGTTTTTTCTGGCGCGAGTCGAGCGACGGTGAGATTTTACGGTCGCGCTCGCGACGTACACACGAGTATTCGGGTCTGTCGGCGCATCCCCGTACCTACGTACGTACCGGCGGCGAGTGCGCTCGGCTCGCCGGTTTTTACGAGCTTCCACTGCGATAAGAATGATAATTTTACGGGGGACGTGTGCCCGGCTCGCAGACGGATACAACGGATCCTATATTCTCATAGTTTCCTCGTGATTGCGTTCTCAGAAATGGACCATCAAAAACATATTACACAGCAGGCACAACAAAAATATATCGCGTATATCACGGTTGTTGTGTAGATTTTTTTTTCTATTTATGAACTGAGATGATTTGCAAAATAATATATTATTCAGTGGCATACGGATATATTACGTACGTGTGGGAGAAGCGAGGTGCCGGTGCGGAGGAATGCAGCGATGCGGGCTATTGGCGTTCATGAGCTCTCAACGAGCTCTCGTCAGATTAAGGGCAGGTCGGCCGCCGCTCCCCGAGGACCTCTTCATCGAGCTCGGCCACCGTATTGCATTTCGTGATTAAATCTTACCGTAGTTTCTAATAGGAAATGTGTATTACGATTATTTCACATAATATTAGACAATTTCAATTATAATTCAATAGGTAATTGTCTAATATAATACATAATATTAGACAATTACCTATTGAAAAACAAATTATTGTAAAAAAGAAATTATTATAATCTAAAACTGCTTTAAATACGAATATGCCTCGGAGTATATGTTTTTGAGTCTACTAACTTCCGAGTTAGTCTAGTTTTAAATTACAATGGAACACGTTGTTATTTTACATGTTTTTTCATGTTTATTTATTATCGAATAAAATTGAAAGTAATATAAAACAATGACAGTACAATAGTAAGCCTCCAAAACTTGTCTATATGAGTACTAAAGCTTATGAAACTACGTCACTATGAAGTGGTAGGTTGGCACTCAGGCTTCTGAAATCGTATTTGATTAACAGAGTTCAGTGAGTTGATGTACATGGCATGATATCATCTGGACTTTGGTCAACATGGGTAAACGACAGAGACCAATTCTTGGTCCCTTTCTGTTTTTAGTCTAAATAAACGTCTTACCTAGTCTTGTTAAGGATGTCCATGAAATAGTACTGTTCGCAGATGACACTCCTTTGTTATTAAAAGTTAAAAGACAACAGTGCACTTGTGAGGGTTTGAACAATGCTATCTCCAAGATAGAGAAATAGTTTACTGCCAATAACCTAATTCTTAATGAAGTAAAAGGAAATGTACAAAATTCTCACTTCTAAATATACGATAAGACATAAATTTGAAACTATTTCAGTACGTAACGATGAATTGGAGTTTATTAATGCTACTGCGTTCGTAGGAATTACTTTAGATAACACGCTTCATTGGGGTCCTCATATCAGTAAGTTGGCGAAAATGCTTAGCTCTGCCTCCTAAGCAGTCAAATAATACAAAATTTATCCGACATCGAAACTGCTAGATTAGTTTATTTTGGCTGTTTCCATAGCCTGATGGCATCTTGCTCTGGGGACATGCCGCATATATTCATAGGATTTTTGTACTGCAGAAGCAAGATGCTCGCGCGATTTATATACTCAGATCTCGTGCACCTCTCACAAATGAATTTAAGGAAATTGGAACCTTAACTCTGACAGCCGAATCCTGTTATGAAACATTATTAGATGTAAAAATAAATAGAAATGCTTAAAAGAAATAGTGATTGATATATACTCAATACCAGACTTGAAAATAAATTGAGTTTACATGTTAGTCAACCATGCAGTCACAAATTCATTTAGAGGGCTCTGTTTTGCGCGGTTTTAATGAGTTTCAGGAGGTATACAAGATTTATCTTTATATAAATTCAAGTGTATTTCTAAAAGATCACTCAGAAAAAAAAGGGTATTACACAATTTCAGAATATTAGAAGACAAATATCCATGAGCATAAGCGGCTCGACTTCTTACCAAACTGTTTCGGTCTGTAATGGTTTTGTATTTGTTATGGCTATGCATGATGAAATTAGAAAAGTTTCTTGCTCGTTCTTCTTGGGGTAAAACTGCCTTTCGAACAAGTGGTGAAGTGAAAATACCCAAAAAATCATGACGTATTTTAAGTGTTATTTTATATGAAATAAAAATATTTTCGATTTGAATTATAAAATCATATATTGCATAAATTATTGTATTAATTATATTTGATATAATCAATGTATAACCTTTTTTTCAAAATTTAACTCCTGTTTCTTACAGCTAATATCTAAATTATAATAATAGTGAGTTATTTTATTACTGATACAAAATAGGACAGGTGGTAAACGCAATTTGAAAGTTGTTTTTGCTATTATTTATTAATATAATAATCGGTAAACAAAGGACTGCCATTAATAATAAACGAGTTTAAAAGCCAAAGTAGGTTAGCGAGCTCATTAAACATCGGAGTAAAATCGCAGAGGCGACGATGCCTCCGACAAGTCGAGAATAGAGCAAGGACGGGTACACACCCCTTTCTCGAATCAATTCGAGATACTTGTGAGCCTTCAGTGCCCAGCTTTGTCAAAAAGCAGTGTAGATGTCAACATCTATTTTCCCAAAATGTTCAACACATTGAACTGCAATTGTCAGTTTCTATATATGTACTATTATTCAATTTCTGTTTTCCCGTTATTTTATATTCAATGGCTCTACGATCATCGAATTATCTGAAACATTTCTCGGAGAATAATTAACTTGGTATCTAATATGAAATTAAGTTTCTTTTACAAAGAAAAGAACAAATAAGTAACCATGCCATGTCAGATCTCATTGATTTGTCAAAGTTTGTCAGATGGGCGAGAGAAAACCCCTTGTATATGGGAGGGTAGATGTAATATTTTTGTCGGTACAATAATTTTCCGAATTCAGATTTTATGGTTTTTTGACCATAACCCTCCTGTATGTGATAATAACTTACATGGATTCTGGAGGTAGTTTGTGATTTACAGTGACGGTAAATTTGTGACGATTGCAGCGATATGTGTCTCGCATGTAGAAAGCCTTATAGTTATCTCCTTTTCAAATTTATTTTATCGCTTTTATGCGTTTTCATTTGATATCCTCAATTGCGCTACCGATTGCATTATCTTATCGTTGAATCAACCTCTAGAGAGATTGGACTAAAGTATTTATTGGACAAGGAAATGCGGAGTAGCCGTAGTTGTAGTCGTAGAATTGTAATATAATTAGAACACTATTATATATGAATAGAATACATCGATATAAAGTCGATGTGTGTATTTATGTTTCCTATGGACTGTAAATCACCTGAACCGATTTTCGTTTTATTTTTTGATAGCGTTATCGAATGCCAATACGAACATGCGAGCCACGCCCATAAACACTCGCGACTCCGGAGGAATCCGAGGAGTCACCAGTGCGTTGCCGGCCTCTTGCCTTGGAATAGGATATTTGATGAAGAAGCGATGAGGCTGGTGGAAGGAAGTTGTGGGTTAAAGGAAGTGGAGTGGGCCATCGGAGCTCTCACTCACTGGACGAAAGACAATAGTTGCAATTGCTACTTCACGTCCGTATTCTGTGAGAGTGTAGTATTGCATCGATCAAACCGGCCCCTTTGCTGCTGCTGTCAAGTAAATTTGTATCATATTTTCCAACCATAAAAATCTTAATAAATACGGATGATAATCGACGCCTGATGTATAACAGCGGTAAGACAGGAGGGCTTACTGTGCGACAATACGATGTTTCTGACTTGCTCGCACGGCTGCGAACGAAACAGAAAGAACGTGCTAGATAGTCCAAAGGTTAATCTATATTGTTTTGCCTGGAACTTTGTGTACCTATCAGTATTAACGATGATTTTTGTTTTATCCCTTTTGTTATTGAGTTCATTTTGAAAGCTTCTAAAAGTCGTGTAAAGCACGAGATCTGTGATTTTTTCAAACGAAATAAAAGATTCTCATATTATATTTACAAAAAAATTAAAATAGAAATTATTACTGACAAAAAAAAAAGATTTGAGAGCGTACCATAGAATTTTGAGCCGATTATAAATTAATAGAAAAAATGGTTTCTAAAATCATTGGCATATTGCTTATGTACGAAATCACATTGTAAAATTAAGTCCAATGCTGCTAATTTTATTTTGTACAGAGAAATAAAACAATCACTGTCGAAAGTTAGCATTCATAAAGTTATAAGAGGAACCATTTTACTTAACGATAAGTCATATCTGTAGCGTCTGTCTATACAATATTTATATTTTCGTAAGATTTCGTGATAAACGTTCATTTTATGACCAACTGACTCCAATTCTACCATTTTTTAAATCTATGTCTGTTTGTCTGTCCTTTTGTTACTTAAGAACTATTTCACCGATCGTTATAAAAATTCATATAGAGTAAGAACAAGTGATTTGGAGCATGATAGACTACTGTGTATCTGTTTGTCTGTCTGTATGTCTTTTTATAATTTAAGAACGGTTTGATCGATCGTGATGAAAATGGGTATATAGTAAGAACATATGATTGCGCAAATGATGGACTGTCTGATTGTATGTTCTTATATAACTTGAAAATAGTGGAATTGATTACGATTTAAATTGGTATACAGTCGCAACAAGTAAATGTTAAGCTATAAGTGATTTCGATACACCTTAAAAATTATATTACTTTTGTATATCGTTAGAAGCCATATCGATTTGTTATTGTATAGTTTTGTGTGTTTGTGCATAGGTATTTGTGCTATTACAGGTTTTAATAATTCTTTCACTTATAAAGCTTATATACCATCTTCAAGTATTATACTTGGGCTATAATAGCCTAAACTTTATTCTGATATTAGCCTCGTTCAAATAGGCACCGTGACCAGTGCCGAGAATGCAAATTGTAAACGGGCCGGGGAGCAGATCCGAAAGTCTAGACCGGCAGACATTCAAATCGAAACCGGAACTAAGGTCGGAATCAGGAATGGGTTTAAAATTACAATCAAGAGCATGATTGGAATTGGAAGAAGGAATTAATTCAGAAAGGAAAGAATTCAGAGCTGGACTAGAATCGTAATTTGCGTACATCGAAACGACTCTGATAGCAGTTCTGTTTTTGATTGCGAGCCCGTGCGCAATCAAAAAACGGGACAGCGATCGGAATCAAGAGTAAGACAAATTGACATCGAGACCGGGATAGCGATCTGAATCGTGGTCGTAATCAGTCGATGTATTAGATGAAGGAATTCATTCTATGCGCCCGCGAGCGGAGCCGTGGGCGGAAGCTAGATTCAAACGAAATTGAATAATAATTTAATAATTTTCTTTTAGGAAAAAATATGTATATCACGCTGTTGCTGCGTTATTATTGAAATTATAACTACCATTTTCCGTAATAATTGCAATATCTTTTTGCCCGGATAAAGTTAAACTTTATCGTTCATATTAAGAAAAACGATAAAAGAAAGAAAACTAATAACTACCTGAGTGCCTACAATTATTTAATGAAAATATTGTTACAAAAGTTACGTTTGTTTCAAGTTATACGTTAATATCAACGGTAGAGATGTTTTAACCGTAGATTTTAAGTGAACATCGCCGTTGCGGTTGTACGTTTTCAGTGCTGTGATAAGTATTTCAATACGTAATGACTTTCATAACCGCACATGTGTATGACCACGAAATATGGGTTGTCGGCGACGGGGGCGCTTATCATTTTGGGCGTTTTAAAGGGCCGCGAATTTGAATCTGTTAATATTTATTTTAGGTCATATAGAAATCTGTGTCGTTTTAGCTGTAGGTACACAGGTGGTGGCACAGAAAAACTAGTAAAGTAATTAAGTAGTATTTTATTTAACTAGATAGGTTCGACAATGATAATTTGTGTGCAGGTTGAAAAATAAACGATCTTTGATTGTAAACAGTAACGAGAGAAACAAGACATGTGGGAAAAAGATACAATAATAAGTAAAAATTTGAAGTAGGCAATTGTGAAGTCGACATTGGGATAATATGGGCATTCTTTTTTAAAAAAATCCGTGCCATGAACTAAGCTGTTCTACAAATGATACATGTACATTATATAAAAAACTGTCTATTCGTGTATGTATGTGTTGCCAGTTAATAATTTGCATAAACTCGTGCCTTCTTCCTGATATTTGATTAAGTTGCGCTTAACACGTTATTGCGATATGACTTTGTCTACTCAAAATATAAAAAAAACCGGATATGGCGTTATTTGCTTAATATTAGGAGTCTCAGAGAGGATTCAGGGGGGCTTTCCCAGAGGATGAAGTTATGGTAGAAAATAGACGTTTAGAAAATCGGCGTATATAGCTTGTTAACCAGTGAGATGGGCGTGCCGTGCGTGCAGCTAATACGTCGTACGCCGCTTTGCGTATCGGCGCCCGAGTGATCCCGGCTGCTCTGTAATAATAACACTGGGGCGGCGAGGTGTAATGGACAGGAAAAGGGTATCGATAGTATAAAAAGGAGCAATATGTAAAGGCAAAAGCGTAAGGAAAAAAAACAACATATACAAATGGCTTCCCCGGCAATAACAGATTCCAATTTTAGCGGCAATAGATCGCAAGCAAGAAGCTATTGTAAGTTTTATTATGTACTAGCTTTTGGCCGCGGTTCCGTCCGCGTGGATATACAACGTATTATTTAATATTTTAATCGATCGATAATGTTATCAGCCACGATCCCGATATTGATCCCTTCCTCGATTCCATAATAGAATAATAGCCCGTATTCTTACATCGAAAACAAACTTAACATCGCAATTTTTTATTTTGCAAAGATCTCACTCGATCTCTCGATTCTGATCGTGACCCTGCCCCTGACTTAGATTTCGAGCCGATGTTGAACTTGAACCTCTCTTGAACATTGCTGTTACCAATAACCAAATGAAATGTGTGAATGTAAGTATGTGAGGAAATAATTTCTCAGTATTTTGTCTGGATTTTGTACTCCAGAGCGTTGCCGAACAAGGGAATCAAGGCTGTAGGCAAGGGAGGTGTTCGGATATTCAACCTTCCCAGAAATGCCTTAGCCAATCCGCCGGTTTATATATATATATTTATTATTGTGTCTGGTCCAACACAAACCACCTTAAAGGGGACGGCGCTGGAGGGAATTAATTTCTCAATGGTTAATGGATTTGACTGAAAGCATTATATGGAACATCAACTTAAAAGGAAAATACAATTTTAAACATTATCTTAGCATTGTGGTAACAATCGTTCGCACACGAGGGAACTCTTGAATGGATAATATTGCAAATTAGATACAGGTTCAATTTCGATTGCAGACTACAATTTTTTAAACCATTAATAATGTAGTATACAGGACGACACTCACGATATGTTCTTCAAATACCGATTTGAAATTTCGTGCGAGTGTTAAGCTTCGGTTCCCGAATATAGTTGTTACAATAACTTGGTGCTGCAGCCAAGACTTCTAATTATAAAAGAACTGTTTATTAGTCAATATCATCATCAAATTTAGGCATTACACACAAGTTCAGTTTTAATATAAAAACGAGATTTCAATCTTGATTTGCTATTGAATTTAATTTTTTTTGTCAAGAAGATTATTTTCAACAATTAGGTAATGATATCGACATGAGATTTGTTCGTGTGCGGTCTAAAATGAGCGCTTTAATGCTTTTATTTCATTGATAAACAGAACATGATATATCTTTAAATAAAAATTAAAAAAAAAAAACTTCCACTGAATTAGAGAAATAGACATAATAGAAAGAATGAAATGAGTAAGTGGTAGTCCTGAATATACAAAACGGATCTGACTTATATTATAATAATCTACATTAAGGTTGTCTTAAAGCTCATGACGTAATGATACAAATACTAAAGTAAAAGATTAACTAAATGTCTTCGTAAAAGTCTTCGAACTTAAGTTAAATCAGAAAGACTAGCGCTTTGTAACTCAGAAGGCACATTAAATTGTATGTCCCGGACGTTACCATCGCGTTGGTTACTATAGTCGTTAGTAGCCTCCCAATCTGCACTGGGATGGCGTAAGGGCTTAATGTGTAAGCCCCTCAACCTAAAATATTTTTTTTATTTGAGATTGAATAAAAGAGTTGATATCTCAGCAGTGGGATACTTAAGACTTGACATGAAATAATTTAAATAAAATACCTTTAAATGAAGTAATAAAAAAAAATTACCCTGTTGGGAAAGAGAGTTAATTATTCGAAATACTCTTATTATTCGAAAATATTCTTTTTCAAAACGTCGTAATAACGAAAACAATAACGGTTTTTTAATTTTCTGTGACCCATTTCGATATAAAATTTGCCCGTCAAACAATATACCGCTCTGACAGAAATAGTGACATCTGTAAAATTTGAGTTTTAAGTTCGCAAACATTTCGCTGATCATTAATTAGTGATTTATAAAAGTTTTCAGACTTCCGTTCAAGAGAAATCCAAAGTTAGGCGAAAGACTTAACTAAAACGAAGCCCAGCAGAAACTACAAAGACGGATCCATCACAAAAAAATAAAGTGGAGGCGCTACTATGGAGGTGTTACCAAAAAAGGCACATACAAGGCGACTGCGAAAACTTTCCCGCTCGTCGCGCGCTATAATCGCTGTTAGGAAACAAAAGGAAACAATCGGCGCTCGCGACTATTCCTCGCACCGTCGCTTTGTGCTTGAAATTTATGGCTCGTGTTCCGTGGATATTTGGCTGGTGCTGGGTTTGGTGGTGTTCGCTGAGGTATCATAAATTTTTTAAATGTTCATATCTGAGCATCGTACGTGAAAAGTCTATGTTTAGCTGGCGAAAGAAAGGTTAATGATTACGTAAGAGTTCAAGAGGCTTATAAGTGCTGGAACGACAAAAAATTGGAATGTTTTGAATTCTTAAAACTTGGAAGACAAATTAAAATCAGTAAAACAGTTCATTGTCAGACATAGGATTCTCAGAATTAGAAATAATACATCAATCGTCTACGCTTGGTTTTTTTTTTCAACGATCCATTTTCACATCGTAGGTTATGACTGTTTAGAAAATAAGTTAACAAAGATAGGTGCTGTAATCAACGTTGGTGGTAACGTTGCGATGCGAGGTTTCTCAAAAAGTTGATGTTGTGTTATATAGAAATGAAATATATGCTTTAATTTGTATATATGCACACGAGATTATTGTGCACCACTTGTGGCGTCGTGTCAAACCCCCGTAATTGTGACCACAATTTTCCCGACCGTCGTTGCACGAACCGCAGCGATACCACTACCGCTATATTGTTTATAATAGAATTAACATTCGAATATTTAAATGTTTGATTACGTTAAAAATAATGATATTTCGCCACTAATTATCAGTTAGTGTTTATTCTAACCCAAAAGTAGGACTTGGTTTCAGATTAAATAAACTCTACAGATTTTTGATATGTGTCTCTTTTGATTGAAGCTTTTTTATATCAATTGTCGCTTAATATTTACAATGTTTTTTGACGTGACAACGTCTAATAACTCGATATTACGGGCTGCATGCACGAAAAAGTTGACGTCATTGTCCCGTTACGCTCGATGTCCCGTTCCGCAAGCGAGGCTCGAGTGGTCGGCTCAGTTCGTTTCGTGCTGCATCTATCTCCCCTCTACCCGATCAGCCTAGCACAAAAGATACACGTGAACTGTTTTCGTCAAATGTTTATAAAGTGAAGTGAAATGTTATTGTAATTTTTATGTATGTTTAATATTGCGACAATAATAATAAGTAATTCTTGCATTTAAAAATCTCATTGTTCAAGCTTATGTGTTTAATCTTTTCATTAATATATTTTTTATTTTTTTATTATTTATTATTTAAAAAGTAGCCTCGGTCGGCGAGAGCAGTAATGATAGGTTATGTTACAATTGACTGAAAAATAATGAAGATTCATATAATTGATAGTATAAACAATTAACTTTTCTCCTTGTGTCGTTCTGTATATTATATTACTGTAATGTTTGACGTTGTCACGTCAAACTACCGTCCGTAAACCGACTTTACAGACAACGATTTTTTTCTCTCTTAGGTCTGGTCATACATCTAATTTATGTATCTATTTTTATTTCATACTTCTTTTTTATTTAATTTATTGATATTACTTATGTTTATTTACTATTTTATTTATTTAATATTGTTATTATTAGTTTTTTTATTCCTATTTTGGTCCCACTTAGTAGCACCTGCTCACAAGCTCAACGATGAGACAGCCATCGCCTGGCGTAACCATATTTGAGAGTCGAACGACCCGTCCCATCACCAACTTTTGTTCGTGAAGCAAAAAGAAAAATGATCGGATATTTAATGGACATTTAATAGACGATCATTCCTCTATTAAATGTCCAGTCGGTTTTCTTTTTTTTTTTGTATTGGTATATACATGCTGACGAGAATTAGGAAAAGGATAAAATCGCAATTGATATTGAGATTAGAATCAAGTTTCGTATTGAGGTTTTATTAAAAATCGAAATTGCGATCAAGGTTCTTTATTCGCGCGTATCGAGACCGCCTGAAAAATTAGTAACAATTAAGGGCAAAATTTTAAGAAAGCAACACGATATATAAACACTTTAAAATAACAATAAAACAATATTATTTACGCTGTAGCTACCTCGTGGAATCGTTCAGCTCGGTTGCTCAGCACTGACAATATATATACACAGTACGCGCACATTATAAGTACATGCTTACTCATTCGCGAGCTCGCTTCGGTTTGACATGCCCAGCCCTGCCTTCTTCATTCGACGAGAGAACTCGCCCTCTCTCACTCGCCCTACCTGCAGCACTAGAAATTGTGTGGAGTTGAGGATCTTACTGTATCGTTTTTTCCAAGTTAGGTGCAGCCGCCAGGTCTGACATAAGAAGCATAGCTTCAAAAAGAAGCAATCATCCGCTTAGAGGTACTTCGCTCGCGCGTCTCTTTGGTTTGTTTTGGCTAGTCTCGATAGACCCATGCGGTCGATTGCTGCTTTATTTTGGGGTCGTAGTAATAAATCCATGTTTCGTCATCTCTTATTATGTTCCACATTAAATTTGACGTCCCTTTCTTGAATCTGGTAAGCATGGCATTGCACGAAGTAAGGCGATCAATTTTTTGAGCCTCAGTCAAATTGTGTAGGATCCATCGCGAGTAGAGCTTTTTCATACACAAATAATTGTTTAGGATTGATTGTATTTGACATATACTTATGCCTAAGAATGCTTGAATTTAATGGTAAGTGACATGCTTGTCTGTTTCTATTATACGACGGACAACATCGAGGTTTTTGTTGTTCACAGTGTTGAACGGGCGACCATCATGAAATTTGTCACTAAGGTTGACACGTTTGAATTCTGCAAACCAATTAGTCGTCTTGCATGGTGTTTCATCGCCAAAGTTAGTTCGGAGGCAAGCGAGGCTCTGCTGAGCTGTCAAATTACACTTAAAATTGTAGAAAATGTTACTACAAAATTTTTCACGACTTAAATCCGTAGTGATGAAGACACGTAATCTTTAAAATAATGCCACAATTTAAAAACAATGATAGATGAAACAAACTTTATTCTCCAGCCAAAGAGTTTCATTTTCAAATGTAATAATTATTTTTTAAATACTGTTTATGTAAGTAGCCTGTTTCAGTGTACTCTACGCATTTGTATGAATTTTTGTACCGAGCATTAAGAAGGATTTCACGGAAACTCTCATATACAAACAAAAGATAGCTTGTTACCTTTGCCCATGTATTAAGTTACAGGTAACGCTATTTAAAATGTGTTCCACAGATTTCAGATGCATTTTATGGATCGAAAGTATCAAACCAATTGCAGTAGCGAGCGTGCGTTCTTGGCCAGGATTTATTTAGAAATCTAAAATAATGCACATTTTAACTCTATGGAGTAATTGACACTTGTGCCAATAACTCCAGAGTTGTTTCCTACAAAAGAAAAATGAAAATCAAGTGCTATTTCATGTTCTGCGGTATCTGAATGGTCGATTTTGCGGTGGGTGCAAGCCTCGCGCTTTCAAAAAGTGTGCGAGAGGTGCGGAAGTTCGTTGCATTTCCGCTATCTAACTGCACGCGCCGCTGATTAAATTTGCAGTTGAATGCGAAACGGCGAGCAGCGGCCGCGGCGCGCTCTACCCAAACTACTTGGAAACTTTAATTTGAAGGTTTTGGATTTGTTTACGGCGTAAAGTAATGAAGTTTTCTTCGAATTTCAAAATGTAGCAAATTAGGTTTATTAATTTTTGTGGACAATTAGTGAGTTTGTTTTTCAATGTTTTGTTGTAGATCACAACCTGCCACATTACCATTAGTTTTATATATTTTTAATTGATTTTCTAATATTATCTCAATATGGTTTTATATTTATAGTCATACAATATTACTCGTTTGTTTCAGCTATCGAATGTCTTCTACCAAATATAAGATTTCTATAACGCACGACTTCGCGCCACGTAAATCCTAAACTAATGGGAGATCCTCCCACGTGACAATGTTCAGTTCACTGGTAATTTTGTTTACTAGAAGAGGTTTATAAATGTATATATAGTAAAGATAACGCGTCAACATCAATGTTGTATAAATTACACTGTTTCCTACGCTATCATAATGGCGTTTTAGTGTTGTTTGTTTTATTTAGGTACTAGTGGCCCGGTACGTGCTTCGCTACGTATAAGGCATAGTAATAAAAAAAAATGATTATTAAGTTCGTTTATTCAAATAAAAAAATATTTTAAATTGCTAGCTACTTAAAAGTCCAAATGACCCAAATGATATTGACCAGTAAAAATAAAACGGTTTCTTTGGAATGTGTAGAAAACAATATTATAAAATAAAAACAGAGAAAATTTTTTTTTATAATCATTTTATTAGAAAAAATATGCCGTTGCCACTGGCCACGGTGTATAAATTTTTGTAACCTTCTTCATTCATTGTTTTATCTTTAATATTTCGAAGTACTTGGTGTGCTGAAATAAATAAAATTAGAAATAAAACATAAAAATAAAATTTATTACTTTCTGTAATTTCGAAAGTATGAAACTGCTCAACAAAATCCAGTACAGAAACATAATGTAAATGTTTATATTATATTTATCAACAATAAACACAAAGACATACTATCAAACGTTATTTCTGAACTATGACAAAGAGTAAAAACTAAAAAATAAAAAAGAATTGGGTACTCTTACTATGGTGGGTCTATATGGGTTAGTCTAAATCATTTGGATAAACAATATTTTTTGGTTTTCCATTTTGAACATGAATAAATAAACAGTTGGGGGTACCGACTCTGGAAAAGGTAACATAAAGTTGGCCATGTGAAAAACATAATTCCTCCAAATTCACACCACAAACGTGAAGTGTTTGCCCTTGGGCCTTGTTTATGGACATCGCATATGATAATCTCACAGGATATTGTAATCGTTTGAATTCAAATGGCATATCAGTTGGAATCATAGGGATACGCGGTATCAAACACACTTCTCCTTTTGATTTACCAGTTAAGATTGTAGCTTAAATCAAATTTGGCAATAACTTTTTCACTGCCAATCTGGTGCCATTACACACTTTTGGTGGATTAATATTTCGCAATAATATAATCAAAGAACCAACTTTCAGATTCAAGCAATGCGGTGGTATACCAGCCGGTTCCAATGAATTTAAAAATTCAATTGGATAATACATTGCCTCATCTTGATTCATAACACTGTCAATTGATTTATGTCGTGACTACACCTGGCAGTTTCGCTTGAATTTGAAAATTAATGGCATTGATATGAATGTTCTTCGGTGCTAAAATGGCGCGTTCTCTCAACCAATCATGATTTCTGTAATTCTGAAGAATGGAAAACACATTCAATCAACTCATCTATCGATTGCGCAATTGTACAAAAATTGTTCGGTACAGTGATCCGTTGGTACTGTCGATTTGTATTTTGCCATCACCAATTTCTAACAATTGTTTTGAAAACTCATGGGCAGTTGCATCATTATGGAGGTGAATACGCATATTAATGTTCAGTGTCAATTTTCGTACATATGTCCAAAGAACTGATGACTTCAAACAGGCATTTATTTCATCAGCAGGAGTTGATCGAGGAATGACAGGCAATGTTTGACGAAAGTCCCCTGACAGCAATATCAGAGCACCACCAAAAGCTGTTGATTACCGCGTAAATCTTGCATTGTTTGATTAAATGCTTCTAGTGATTTTTTATTCACCATTGTGCACTCATCCCATAAAATAATTGACGTTAATCGCAGAACTTTTGCCATAGCAGAATTTCTCGAAATATTGCAAGTTGGAGTTTCAATCACCTGTACATTCAATGGCAATTTTAATGCAGAGTGTGCGGTCCGACCACCTTCTAATAATGTAGCAGAAATTGCCGAAGATGCAAGTGCCAATGCAATTTTCTGTTCTGATCGAATAGTCGCTAAAATCAATGATAAACGAAAGTTTTGCCTGTACCACCAGGTGCATCCAAGAAATATAATCCACCTGCATTATTGGAAACGGCTTGCATGATTGTGTCATATACATGTTTTTGTTGAATATTCAATTTGGTTATATTCGATTGTACAAATAAACGTAAATCATTAGAATTGAACTCTTGCTCACGTTGCAATTCACGATCAAACAAATCATGTATCTCACGATTTGGTGCGGTCATACCCAATTGTACTAATGCTTTATTTACAATCGTTAGACACATATCTTCAATTATTATTAAAGCTTCGTTGTACATTTCCAAGGTAATCAACAAATCAGGATTTCTTGCATGATGACGCATACGAATTAAAATATCTTCTGCCATATAATGTTTGTATTTGTTCCATAATTCAAGTGGATTTGATGGCGAACATGTTGATAATATAATGGCAAATAGCATTCGTATTTGTTGTGGATGAGCTGAAGTAGATGCATCTTGAAGTGTTGAATCCCAATGTGCATCATCCTCCAACAAATGCAAGAGTTGACATGCTTCACGATATGTTTGACATAAAAGACCGTTGACTGTTCTCAATTCTTGAAATGATTTTGGGCCATTGACGTTAACTAATAACAATCGCAAATAAAAACACTCTGCATTGTTTGGATGTACTGTATATATTCTCCCAATAGCATCTGTTTGGAAAATGCCAGGATGCCCATCGACTACCGTTCCTTGTTTACGTCTTTGAAATTTTTTCGAAGACACATTCCATGTGTAAAACTGGGGCATATCAGAATATAACAAATTTATCGCAAATTTATCAGTTTCGCATAATTTGAAAAAAGCGGTCAACGTAGTCGCTGGTGGGTGTGCTGCTCTTTCCAATACATTTGCTTCATTAAAATAAATACGTTGGCTATTCTTAAGATGCACAGCCAAGTGAACAACCACCGGATGTCTTTCGTGCATTGGAAACGACATAATCCTCCAGACAGCTTCATTACTACTTATATAGCGCCCCATTTGATACTGAGTAATTTCATCATTTCTATTATCACCAGCAACACCGAAAACAGCCATATCGCTCCTTTATTTACATACTTGCAAATATATTTAATGGATTTGACTGAATTACAATATTCCACATTTATATGAGCATTGAATATTTTCGATAATAATGGACAATACGGAACCACCCAACGATTATCAACTTCAACGTCCTGATTACGCATTCTAATGGTTGCCGTTTTGCCATTATCATTAGGTGATCTACGTCGATGATATCCGTCATTGCCAGTTATTGTGTTTGAAGTCAATTGCCTTGGGTATCGTTTCGAACACTTTCCATCAATCATACATGGCGAATTCATATTTAGTTCACCGCACGGACCATGTATCATGTTTTAACGACAACGTGAAATAACTCAGGATCGACAGTTTGATCAGGAATTTCAGCTGATATAACGTTATCGATTTGATCCGGAGTTATTTTATGTACCAGCCAAATTAATATATGTGCGTGCGGCAATCCCCTTTTTGCCATTCGATGGAGTACATATGGCAACGAACCTCTCAAATACACATAATTTCACAATTAAATCCATAAGTGCTTTCAATTTTGCCGAAAACACGTGCTGTGATGTCATGACGATCAGTTGTAGACTGTCCTTCAAATAAATTGTTTTGATGTCATCCCACTTTGGATTACATGTAAATGTAATGAATGATCCGGTCGACCGTATTTTCGTACATAAGACATTGCGTCTTGTGCATATTCGTTCATATGCCGTGGGCTACCAATATACGACGATGGCAATATAGTTAAACGTCCAATGTCGTTAACATTAGCATCATTCGTTATCGCATCTCGCAAATGAATATATTCTTCGGATCTTAATTTTGCTTGGTTGAAACGAATAAAATTAAGACGTTCAGTTTCTATTTTGGCATACATATCAACGATGTACTGATGATATAGTTTACCACATCTCAAGATATAATTTTGTTCTTGTGGACGAACCATCAATCGATACGAATAAAGTTCATGGCACTAACTTTTTTCTGTACATGTAGACCTGAAAATAAGTGCAAAACCTGACATTAGAAAATTATACAAATGAAATGTTAACACACTGAAAATAGATCAATTATTTACCTGTTCGTGGATCAATCATTGGTATATTGATATGGTAGCCATCGTCACCTTTCCAATGCAATATTGGGTATTGTAATGCATCGTAACTACGATGCAGTTCCGAAACACGTTGCAATTGATCATTTCTGCGATGAAGTACAATATCACGGGATTGAAACTGATCATCAAGAATAACAATTGCAACCTCATCAATTGTCGGTGCATTGAATCGCCTTGCATGTTCTCCAAAAGGTGTTCTATCAGCCCTTATTACAATTTTGTGATTATCAGATGGCATACGATCGAGAGCAATTTTGAACAATTGAACTAATGCGTTATGCTGATGGAAAAACCTTTGTAGCTCACGAATAATTTCTCGCCTTGTATTTGAAATACCTAATTGCACAACGTTGATCCAATTCACGATTTTCATCACCAATAAAATAAATTTGCAAAAATTGATGATCAGCGTCGGGTATGGCAATAACGAACCAGCTTGATGATAAATCTGGCCCTGAATCTGTAACATGTATGCAATTTTAGGTAGATGTTGGATCAGAATTTTTAAGACTTTATGATTCAGATTGATATAAACATAGGACAATCCTGTTGAGGTATTTACCTTAAAGTCGGCATAAAATTATATAATAATTTTAGTAGCACCAAAAGAAGTCATTTGAAATGCCGAATTGTATTGTTGAATATGACTACAAAACTGCTTCGACGTTTGAGATATCCCAAAAATAAATGAATACAATGGTTCGGGTGGAGTTTCTAATGTTGGCAATCTCATTTTACCATTAGCACAACACATGCCGGGCGTTTCACCTGGAAAGTTAGCAGCATCACAATGTGGACATATTGCGTCCATCATCCCAATGTATCCGTACATACTATAATCAATCTGACTGTTGTAATTAAAAGCAGCACGCAGCATTTCAGCCAAAACAGCACGACGTATTCGTGATCGCCGTGCAAGATTCAGTACAGGTACAGGGTCAACGGATCTATTCTGTGCATTACGTTCACGCTGCGATGCATTAGCTTGTGCGCGTTCATCTGCAGTCTGAGATCGTCTTAATAATGCCACTTGATTTGCATTACGCGTTCGCCGGCCTATGATTGGTCGTATGGCTCGTGGCATTTTATCTTCATATATAAAAATATCATTAAATGATTCACTATTAAACAATTTAATTTTACTCTACTAATTCAAGACTCACCGATTGTTTGAATACACTCAACAATATTTTGAAAAATATAAACACAAAGCAATAATTATCGCTGCTAAAATGAAATGACATATGATGACATTGAATGTGTTTGACAGAACTAACGTCACTTTGTTTGTCTTTGATTGTTTTGCCTTCCCGAAATCTCTTTACTAATACCTACTTGAACTTTACCGTATGATATTAAGGTTCAAATTGGCTTTTAAGTATTAGTACAAATTGTTTGTTTAAGGGAGTATAGAAAGATGTTGATTTTACACTTTTTCAAGATTTTTTTTTAAATTTTCTCTACGCACAAACCTTTCCTAGACTTCCACGAATAATTCAAGACCAAAATTAGCCAAATCGGTAAAGGCGTTGTTGAGTTATAACATAACAACGAAAAGTGGCATTGATTTTTATATATATAGGTAAGTGGTCCGTGCCACCGTGATAATCCAGGATCCTAGATTGGCAGCGGCAAACAGAAAAACGCATCCAACATCTAAGACCATACTGATACAAACACACAACAAATATAGCGAATAATTCAGTAGAAGCATCGAAGTACCATTTACACAATACCATAACATGAAAATATAAAATAAACGATATATTTAAGCGACGAGCCGTTGCGTCCATAAAAAAAACTGTGAGACGACATGCGTCGGCGTTGAAGGTAGATCACGATAATGTAAGAGCATTATATGCAATGTAAAACATAATTGGTACGGGAGTGCGCGTTTCAGTAACACCGAATTGCACCGACAAAATATTTTTCATAGTTATTTTTAATGATAATTCCACTGATAAAGCAATTAAAATTTTGTATGAAAAATAATATGCGGATAGGTGTGCATGCGTGTATATGTTTGTATTAATGCAAAAATATGAATTGTTATAAATAAATGTAGCTGAACATCCTACAGCATAACCGCTATATGACCTCATTGCTATACCTAGGGATTTCAGTACAGATTTTCAACAAGTTTAAATTCTTCCAAAAATCCACGTAGATAAGAGGAAAATGACATTGAACGTTCACGTTCTATCCGATCTCATGATAATTAAATACTCCAAAATAAACTGAATTTGTCCTAAGGACCTATATACGGGACGTGGAGTAGATGCGTAGCTTATAAGCGATCTTAGACGGGTCACGCGAAGGATTCAGCTCTTTTAAACAGTTTTCGAGAGAATTACGCAGCATTTTCAACTCCAATATACCTCATCGCCTAAAGACAAAAGTCGTGTCGCTGTGACCATGCGTAAGAATGTGTGATATACGGCGTGAAACCATCCTCTTTGCACCAAGATTTCTGCGTTAATTCTATGTAAATTTCTCGTTTAAATCTGCTGTAATTGCCGAACGTCTTCGGATACAATTTGCCTGTGGTCTTGTGTTAATTTTTTTCCCTGTCGGCACATTTTTACCTGTGACATGTGTGTCTTCAAAAACTGGCCATTTATTTCTTCATCCGCCAAAGTCACTCGGCCGCCCTTGAATTTGTTCAACGAAAGGTAAACAGTCGCTTTAGAAGGGTTTTCGTCTTTGTATGCCATTGGAAATATTTCAGTTGATTCTTCTGATGTTATTTCACATTCAAAATTGTACAAAAACATAACGCGAAAATTTTCACCTTCTAGATTCGTTTGTCAGTGAGAAAAAAATATTTCCATTTCGCTCGTATAAAAATGTGGAGTGATGTTTGCATTCCGAACATCCGAATATTTTTTCTTAAATAAACGAACGTTATGATAAAGTAAAAACCAGCTAGTGTCTCTATATTAATACAGGTTTCATGCAAATTATTTTGCGTAGTCCAGTGTGAAAACATGATTACGGAACATGACAACGGAGATTAAAGTTTATAGTTCTGTTAGTATTCACTGGAAGTACTGTTGTAAAATATTCACTCCCTCTATGTATGTAGGTTCTTCTCGTAACTAAGCTTCTATAACGCACCGATGTGCGGACGCATTAAGAAGTTAATGCGCTATCTTTTACGGACAACAACTTAATATGTATTATAGTTTTAAGGCGTGTTTCTGTTTATGTTCTGTTTCAAATGTTAATTACGTGTAATACTAAATAATATTGTTTAATAAAACATTACTTGACTATATCGATGCATCAATTTTATAATTTATTTTTCGGCTTCAACATGGGATAGTTTGTCATATCATTGTATTGTGAGCAAGATTAAATAGGTTTAAAGTCTTATTAAATCTTTTCAAAGTCTTCTTAAGTATTCACAAAGTCTATTTAAATCATCATAAAATCTTATTAAATTAGACGAGTTCAAAAATCGGAATTGACGAAATAATTTGAGTTATATTTTCGATAACGAACATAATTTAGATGTTTCATTTGATTTTTTTTTTCAATTGCTTATCAAAATTATAAAAAAATATTTAGTCTTATTTAACACATTAGGCAAGTGTTAAATAAGACCAAGTGTTTTTTATAAGTTATGTATAAATTCTATATATAAAAATATTTATAATTCTATATATAAAAATATATATAAATTCTTCTCTAATAATAGAGCCTCTTTTTTATCAGAGATGAATCATGCGTTCTTGTTGGACATCGTATGGGTTTAACATCTACAACATTCTGATGAAACAAAATATTAACGTATTTGATAAAAGATTTTTGATTTCCATTAAAACAATTTGAGTAATATCATTTTTTTTTATTTGCTTAAAAGCTTAATAGTGACGCTAAGAAATATTAACCGTACAATGAATTAAAAAAAAAGTTAAGAAAAATTAATCTATCCGATTGTTACGGTAATGTAATGTTTAAACGGTTTCGAAAACCGGTCGAGTTGTTTCGTACACAACAAAACAATATCAGAGCGTCCCTGAAAAAATATTATCCAATTTAATTTCCTCGGCGGCCGGCGATGTTTTTAAGCGTCGCGTCGCGTCAGGCTCAGGTTTTATAAGGCTTTGAATCATTAAAATGTTTCGCTAGCGGCGCGTAACGTTTATCTATGCGGACGCGATAGCCTCGCATTTTAGTGAGGCCGTGAGATGTGAATAAGGATGACAAGTCTATTTTGGTTATGCAGCTAAATTTAATATTTTGTTGTACTCTAAAACCGATATGCGTTTCTTCGATTTTAAAAAATCTTGCGCATCACAAAATTATTTCTAAACCACACTGAGGACTAAGAAAGAGAAGCAATTGCTGGAACCTATTAAATTGTGTAACCGTTTACTAGACCCTTTAAAAATATATTTAGGATCGAAAGGGCGTTTTTGATTTTAAAGACCCGTTCGTAGTATGTGAGAATTAAATTTGTTTACAATATGTGTTACATCTTAAATTTTAAAATTGCCTTAGCCTGAAAATTAAACAAAAAATAGGTTAACCCTGTAGGCCAACCCTGAAACTTCCCGCTGTTTTCGAGTTCAAAACACTCGAAAATATACGGATTTGACGCAATATTTTTGAGTAAAAAAACGGTTTGTTTCGATTTCTTTCGACAACGATTTCTCGCAAACAAATCAACCGATTTTGATTTGTTTGCGAGACCCGAATCAACCCGGTTTGCAGCAATCGTCATGTTTTTAATAGGTTAAGAGCTGATTAGATTTTGGAATTGATTGGTTTAGCCATTTTAAAGTTATTTTGAAAAAAACCATCTTTAAAATTTTTTTTTTCTTATTTTTATGAAAATTTCTCAAAATCTACCAGTCCAAATCGACCCAAACTTTCAGGAAATCTAAGTTTGGTGAAACTCTTTGGAACGCCGTTTAGTGGGCTCGATTCGGTCACGCTGTTTAAAAGTTATAAGAGGTTTACATACATCCACACATACACACACAAACACATACACACATCCACACAGACATACGGACATTATCTCAGGGATCATCAGGGAAGCTTTCTAGACCCTCAGAACGTCGAGATCTGATGAGAACTCGATTTTTGCAAAATGGGGAGAAACCAATATCTTTCCGAAAATTTTTGAAAATTTTCAATTTACTTAGCGGGAAGTTAAAAAGGAGAACGAAGAATAAGCGGTCTGTTATGGGATCTTGTAATATTGCCATTTCATTTAAAAATAAATATACAATATTCACTAAAGTGCATTGTGCTATCGGTAAGAAGAATTGTACCCTCAATGCGTCTTCAACAAAGTATGACTGCTGGTGCTGATGAGCTGCTATGCATTGCTCGCATTAAGGTGTCATGATTCAATCAGAATGACACTTTTATGTTTCAACCACTGTACTGCGTCACAGGATGGAGACGCTTGTAGAAAGTAATCGGTTGCATTCGATTAGATATTATAGTTTCGTACATAAATTCCCTTTGGTACGAAAGGGAACCTTATAGTTTGTATTAGATTCACGTACGGGTCGGCATTTTGGACGATTGTTCCCATTTATCGCTAGTAATTATGAAAATTAGCTTCAACTTCACTTCTCAAGTTAAAATTACGTCTAATATTCCTTACATGATTGACGTATGATATTACAGATATTTTTAGTATTAAATTAGGCGTGTAAATGTTGAAAATTCAAATAACTTAAAATTAATAAATACATAAAAAATTACAACTAGAAACGAATAGAAACATATAAAGAAGTAAAAGCATCTTAATAGAAGAAGTGGCGCGTTGATGACGTATAATTTAGTCAAAATTTTATACTTTCTTTTGAAGGATCATAAATGCACACTTAAAAACAAAATAAAAACATGATAGCACTCGACTGATGTCTTTGGCAACTTTCTTTTTGACTTGAGCCCCAGCGAAATCGTAAAAAATCATGACGCGAATATTCTCTCCATTTGAATTCATTGTAATGCCGATACACAATTTTTCACACGATATCACAATGAAAAAGCAAATGGCAATTCATACTAAATAAAACGTAAAATTTTAATTCCACTAAAGTTATTATATATTTTCGAAAACTGTAATTGTTTTTTTTTTTTTAACTTTCTTATTGCAAATGGCTAGTTCCAGAAAATTTTCGCTAAGAACCATGTAAAAAGTGAATTTTTTTTATTTGTTTATAAAATTTAATTACTTATTTTTTTCAAGCCAAAAAAATACGCGTCTAAATCAGTCGTGTAAGAGAAGGTATGATGATAAAAAGTAAAGAATTTTCTTAATATTCTTATACTAATTTTTTATAAAATTAATTAAAAATAATTTAATTCTGATAAGAAATGTACTAACTGAGAGGTATATTATATAACATTTTTTTAAATAAAAGCTTGTTACATTTGGCGATAAAATAAATAAATACGGTCTTATACGCTTTTATTTAAAAAAATGTCATGTAATAATATACCTATAAAATGGTATATTTCTTATCAGAATTAAATTATTTATAACTTTTTAGTTTTTTTTATTAACAACTAATGAACGCTTGTTTTAAAAAAAGTTTTCATTTTTATTTTCATTTTTGACTTTTTAGTATTAAGATTCGAGATTTATTAAGACGTAGTTCGTATCGCGTAGCGGCGTTTTCCGTAGCCCGTAATAATTAGTAGTACTCGTTAAGTCGAATCATACGAGCGCAAACTTGATGGTGTTATGTCGTCTAATTATGGAATTCCTATGACCACTTTGCAGCTCTATCACCAGACCCTGGATACCATCTAAAGACAAAGTACTCGCCAAGACGAATCAAACGAGTCAAACTCGATGGAGTTGCGTCATTTTATTACAGAGTTCATATGGCCACTTCCCAGCTCCATCATCAGATCACCTTCGCGTCATCATAATATTGCATTATCACACGATACACATACGTATGTAAAATTTCAGTGCAATCGGTAACCAGAAATAGGATCAAATTTAACTTGCAAGATTTAATTGCAGACAGACTAGTGAAAGTAAATAAAAGCTTGTAATGCAAATGAAAGCTCTCAAGCTATTCTGCCATTTCGAAAAAAAAATATGACTTGAATCCTGTCAACCAATAGATTGTTGAGAAATTGACTCAAATGATCTAAATTAGTATAAGCTGATTTGTTACGAGATCGCCGTTTTGAAATACAATTAAAGGATAAATTCTATTTAAAAATAGCATCGAAGATATCACCTAACGGCAAACACATTTACAAAAATTAAACGAAGTTCAAATCCTAGAATAAAACAAGAAAATGTTTGATTGAAGGTTAATAGTAATAACTAAGAATGTTTATCGCGAATTTTAGTTTATTGTACCTAATTTGATTTTAAAAATGATCTAATACGCATAAAGAATATCGTTTGCGAAAAGTTAATAAGGAAAATTGGTTAAAACATCGGCGAAAAGGTTTTTTCAGGATATTTTTCTTGCCGTTTACAGCATAGAGTAATTGATATTCCAATCTGCATATGTATGAGTTACAAAAACGCTTCCGTGCGCCCTTACATTTCCGTTTCCTTCTTTTAGGTACGGAATCCTAAGAAATAAGTAATGTACATCAAATCGCATCGCTATTGTTATTGTATGAAGTACTCGGTCCAAAGTGCGGTTTTCATAAATATGTAATTTTAATAATAATTTACATTATTACCGATTTTAAGGAGTATTTTAGGATTATAAAGTTTGTTTTTTAATTTGAATTTCAGCCTGAATTTCCAATATATAATTCAATGGATTTAACTTGAAAAAAAGTTACTTTAAGATTTATTATGACTTTTTTGCGATATTAAGTCAAAATAAAATAAAAAACTATTAGAAACTTTAATGTTTTTATCAGTAAATACTAGTTAATATTACTTGATGGAGCCCCAGTTTATAACTGTGAGAGTGTTTTTCTGGAAAAGCGAGTTTAAGTCTCGTCTTGAGATTAATCGAGTTGAAAATAATGTATTTAATTATTTTCAGCACGATTAATCTCAAGGCGACCGGACGACAACAGCGGTGTGCGAAAATAATATTTGTTCTATGTAATACCAAATAAATGTAAGCAGCAAAGAAGGCACGTTAGTAAAATTCTCGTATAGATATGAGATTTAAATATACGTATGTATATGATACTAATATATATATATATATATATATATATATATATATATATATATATATATATATATATATAACCTATATAAGTTGGAAGCTTTGTATGAGATCGTATAAATTAAGAAATTTTGAAGTTTAAATCAAACTCCTGCATCAAGGGTTCTAAAATATATGACGTATACCAAATAAGATATTCTTTGTAGATGAAGATATGATACAATATTTACTGCATTAGAATTATTTTTCGGTAAATACTGTGTTATGTTTTCATCGCAAAAATGGTGTTTTCTCTCATTCAGTTCGGGATTCTGAACACGAACTCGACTCGCATTTGGCGATTTATATTGTTTTTATATTTATTTCAGAGTTTGCACTGTAATAGCATCAAGTATGACGTTTGTATATATCACCGTCTTCATTAAACAGCAAACAGGAAGAGAAAATGTCGCAAAAATAATTTTTTTTTATGTGGAAACATCCTTTAATTTATCGCTTTCTGTTTTTTTTTTGTTATTATTTGCTAAGCTGTTCGCCAGAACAACAGAAATTTCGTGAAAATTTAAAATGGTTAAATTTACACCTGTCACCTGTTACGATTGAAAATAGAATTGAAGAAAGTCTAGTAGTAATTCGTAGTCTTAGTAATTGGATCCCCTTAGAGGCTGAATCTCTTAGGGCACGGAACTTTCAAAATTTAAGCGTACAGAATTTCGCTATACGTTAGTCTTAACCATTTGATATCCAATGTCGAACAAAAGTATGTTCCTAAATTTCTTCATCGTACATCGGACCATCTATAATCTACGCCGGTCCGACCTCTGTTTGGTCATCAGTTTATCAATGTACCACATGAAGTGTCCAAATAGGAGGTCTTAAATTTTGGTAGGACGAGGCATAGGTTCCATCAGATGAGATCTGATGCTATGTAATATAATGATATGAAGTACAATGGAGGGCAATCATTGACCTCGTTTGATATCATATTAACGGAAGTCGAGCGTAGCCTTTTAAATCTTAAAGAAAAAGTGGATTACTATCGATCGAAGTGGGAATTGAATGAAGTGGGTACTATTTTTAACAATTAGCAAATGAAATACTAATAATATTATTCATGATTCTTTTACCATAATTTCGTTCCATAGCCAAAAGAAACTCAATTCTATTGGGAAAAATATTTATGCGAAATGAGATTTTTCACTTCAAAGTTATTCTTCATCTCTTCGATGTAACTGTCAAAATTAAATACACAGTTTTTATTTATGTAAAATTGTATAAATGTAAAATAGCTGTTACGATTCTTCGTATTTCTTCTACGCGACCTAGACTTCGTTCACTGCAATTTAGTTTGGTTTCAAAAGAAAAGCAAGCTCAAAAGTCTTATATTTCACAAACCCGCAAGCGGCAGCGATTAAATTTCAAGAAGCCGCTTAAGAGATTCTCGATGATCCACTGTTTGCAATGCTCTGAAATAATGTAAATGTTAGAATTGTAAGCTCAAAGTAACTTCTGTCGTGGTATAATTATTAATATAAATATGCAAAGTTTTCTGTGACGATTAATAAAGGAGTTTTCAAATTTAATTTGTCTTAAATATTAGAGAAAATTAATGGAATCTGTGTTATGATTCTGCATCAGTCTATGATATATTTCAATTTATAGAAAAAAAAAAATCATCGATGCGTGCAAAACGGAGTGCCTGTATAATACGGCGCGTTTAAATTTCACGGGATTTTCCCCAAATCCCGGCGGATTACGTGGCAGCGGTTCTGACAAAAATACATGTGCAATTCGGGGCGCTATAAAGCCACTCGGCGAGTTTACGCGGGGCGATGTCTTAATAGTTAGTTGGCAAGCGACGTTACTCGCAACAGCGGCGGCGGCGGCGGCGGCGGCGGCTGCGAATCGCTGCCGAGGGGGCGAGTCTGCGGCCGTAATCTGCAACGTACTGTCCTCTAATTGCGGTCCTAATTGCCCCCCGGCCGCCCCTCTCTTCTTACGCTTTCGCCTCCTCGGACGTGTGTCCCGCGCCGGCCCGGCCGCCCGTGCCCGGCCTACGCGCTGCCAACGCGATACATTCTCCTAATGGCCCGATTTACAAATCGCGCCGCTTATTCGAACGCTTGCTCTGCCAACGCCCGCTTGTTCGGTGAAGTTTGCCGCGGGGCGACGCGACGCTGCACGCTCGTGAATGCCTTCGTTCGCCGCTGACAAATGACTCGGATAAACACTTGCAAATTACTGCTTATAGGGACGCTTAAGGACGTCCTTCTCGATGCAAGATGTTACCGAAATTGTTTGTTTTGGTTAATTAATTTATGTTGCTGAATGCATAAGTGAATGTATTTGTATATAATGTAGTAACTGAGTTAGGTGTAGGCGCACGTGAGGCGTCCGGCCTCCGTGTTCGGTCCTGTGAACGTGGGTCCCATTTGGGTTCTATTTATTAATTTAAATGTGAAAATATAATAGAATGTTAGTTGGGAAGAAAAACAAGGAAGAGTGTGTAAAAAAGTTGATTGGGGCTCCTGCCCGGTGCGTGGACAGCGAGTCGCGATCGGTTATCGCGACTCGCTGCGAATCTCGCTGCGAATCGGCGAACTCGCCGCGACGAATGTATAAAAAGTAATAAGTTCCGTTCACATAAAACTCGTGAACAGATTTGAAGAACTGATCAAATAAATGTAATCTTGCTGCTGCAATATTTATTTCGATCCTGGGTACCAAAACCCGACGAAGCGTATAACATTAGCGTTACAATATATATGTAAGGACGGGAAAAAACTTTTTTCGTATTTTATATACAAATACAAGATAATTTTTCATCATATTTGATTTACACTTAATATATGCCATTTTTTCATCAACTTGTTTTCATTTTGTGGGTAGTGACATGATCCCTCTGTTGTAGAAATTTTGGGACTTCTGATAAAAACACTGTGGCAAATAGTTTTGACAATTCTCTCTTGATGTTAGCTTATCTAAATAATTCTGAGGAGACCGAAACAGGTAAAAATCTGAAGGTGCAAGATCACGGCTATATGGTGGATGCTGTTTACTCCCTCAATATTTGCTGAGTGGTTAAAGATGTGTGTGGTTTGGCATTATCATGGTGAAAAACCACACCCTTTCTGTTGATCAATTCCGCCTGTTTTTTTCTGTTTCTCACTTGAGTCCTATCAGCTGTTGGCAGTAGAAATTCGAATTGATGGTCTTGCACGGCGATAAAAGCTCGTAATGTATAATACGCTTTCAATCTCACCATACACGTAACATAAACTTATTGCGAGTTTATCCGTGTTTCCTTATTGTCTGTGGAGTTTGATTACTTACCTTTTGACCATTATATTTTGCGCACGTTTTTGTCGTAGGTAAATCATTTTTCATAACCAGTGATCGATCTTTTCAAAAAGCGGTTCGCTTCCATTACGTTTCATTCGTAACTGCAAGAATCGGAAATGATACACGATTCATAACATTTCTTTCAGTGAGCTCATGTAAGATCGAAGTAACTAATTTTTTTGTGAATCTGGCGATGGATATACAAGAAAGTTCGTTTTCAAATCTATCAAAACTATTTTGTGGTCAGTCCGCAGCTATTCAACTATGTCGTAAAAATTAATATGCCAGTGTTGCTATACTTTTTCCAGAATAGCATCGACTTTATCAGTAACAGGTCGACCAGAGCGAGGTTCATCTTTCACATCAAATTTACGGGACTAAAACTCTTTAAGCAGTTTTGTACTACTTTTACCTACAGCACAATCAAAGACCATTTTATTGCAACTTATTACTTATGAAACCTTTCCTCCTTTAAAATATAGTAAACTAAGCCACTCTAAGATTATTTTACCAGTAAGATAAAAATAAAGGAAATTAGCTTCTATTAGACTCCTCATTATTTACATATTTCTGAAAAATATGAACGAACTTGATTTTTGATCATGTACTTTAATTATCAACTTTATAAAAGTATTGGTGTGATATGAGAAAGCTTTATAAGAATTTTTGATTTATCATTGGATTTTGAAAACCATGACAATTTAAAACAAAATTAACGAATATTGGAAATAAAGCTAGCGGGTCGGTAAATAACACGAAAAAAACATAACGGAGTGCAGGTAGCGTGCGGCGCAAACAGCGCGCACCGGCCGCTGCGGCTCGGTGTCGGCTGCTCGGGCATTCGCGGCGGGTGCGCGCCCGTGCAGTAATCGTGTTTCCGTGTGAAATTGAGTCTGCAAGTTTCGGCGTGACGCGTTATCGGATTTGTTCCGCGACGCGCTCCGCATTCGCCGAGAGCGCCGCCCGAGCCGGGGGCCGCAGCCGCCGGCGCACGCCCCCGCCGCGGCCGCCCGACGCCGGCGCACCCGTCTATGTTACAGCGGATGTGCACTGTGTTGAAGAAATTGTTGTGTGCTTTGGAACGATCGTTTCTATTTGGTTTTGCATTTCTCAAATATTGTAATTATTATACAAATGAATGTTTATTAACTTCTTCACATAAAAAATTATTTAACGATGTTTAACGAAATTTTACACTAAGATTGAAATGAAATGTGGATTACAATTTATAAAAATACTAACTTTTGCTCGCGGTTTCACTCTTGTGAATGTAGAATGTGTTCTTCACTTATGGTGATTGGTTATTGGTAAAAAAAAATGCTGAAGATAGGGTCAAGTTCAATATTGGCCCGGAATTGAAATCACGAGCAGGATTGGCATCGGAATCAAGAACATGAGAAAGATTGTTATGTAATAAAAAGATAGTGGTAGTGCGTGCGCTTTCGGTGCGAGTATGGGTTCCTTTGGGATAATTTCGTCGAAATTGAATCAAAGGCAGAACTGCGATCTGAATGGGACAAGAATCTAAATCAAAAGCAAGATCGGGCTCGGAATCGAGAGCGAGATCAAGGTCTGGATAGTCGTTGACAGCGTGATCGCCCGATATATAAGATGAAAGAATTCGTTCTATGTCCACGCGGGCAGAGCTACGGGGAAAATTTCGTTGTTCAATAAATAAATATAGTACTTCAACAATTTTTTTTGTATGTGCTCATGTAATATAAATTAATATTTTTTACTTAACCCCATATATTATATTTATATGGGGTTAAGTGAGAAAAATAAATTATAAGAAATATGTTTAAGGAATTATTTTAAAAATTCACAGTTCTCATCTCAACCACGATCTTTATATAAAGGAATTTGATAATTTTTTTAACATATTAATGATATTTGTTTTTCCAAAAATTACATAGTAGGTTGTAGGTAGAATACTAAAGTTATTAATCTTCTAAAAGTATTACATTTTCTACGAGCTAAGGTACAATCGCGGTACACGCGATGAAAAAACATTATTTTTAGAACAAAAAGCGCAAAAGTTTAACACAATGAACTGTAGTCAACATTTTACATTTAATTTTATTTATTTTTCAACAAAAAAATACTAGGTAGGTAGAATACTAAAATTATTAATCTTCTAAAAGTGTTACATTTTTTTACCAGCTAAGATACAATCGTTGTACAAGCGTTGAAGAAACATTATTTTTAGAACAATAAGCGCAAAAGTTTAACACAATGAACTGTAGTCAAAATTTTACATTTCATTTTATTTATTTTTCAAAAAAATTACTAAGTAGGTAGGTAGTATAGTAAAATTATTACTCTTTTAAAGCAATTACAAGTTTTTTACAAACTAAGGTATAAAATTATACACTCGTTGTTGAAATATTATTTTTAGAAAAATAAGCGCCATTTGTTTAACACAATGAACACTAGTTAAAATTGTACAAAGATCGTGAAATACTTGGACCAGCTGCTTCGTCGTCACTTGAATTTGCTTTAATATTTTCTATTAATTTATTTGAAACGACCAAATTTTTAGACGTGACTGCTCTCTCATTGAAATATCGCTGCAACTCTTTTGGAATTGTGGCATAAATCAAAAATTTTATTTCAGTATCGAGCGACATACAAGACCGAGTGATCTAGAAGCCGAGTATCGAGAGAACGGTAAAGCCTTGAATATATTTTTGATCCAACACCAACCGCTTCTATGTCATGTTTAAATACTGCATTTCTGACTCTTCGAATTACATCAATTGAACAGGAAATCTTACTCGGCGTTGTCATAGTATTTGGAACTTTAATATTAAACATTCCTGATGTTTAATGTTAAAGTTCCACACTAACAAGAGGAACAGTCCTCTTGTAATTTTCACCTAATTCAATATTTTATGCCGTAGATTTTTCCAGCATTGTCTTGAATGAGATACGTTGAAATTAGTGACGGCTCAATGATACACCTTTGGTCGATAGCGATTACAAATCGTTTATCACCTTGGAATTGATAAACTCTTGGCCTGTTTGCTCTGATCTAACATCCCACGACCCCTTTTAGTCTTCTTCGTTGGAATTGTCATAGTTATAGTCGTTGGCATCATAGAAGTGATCGCTATAGCTGCTTGGAAAACCATTGGCTTGTTAAATTTATTAGACTTAGACGTCGACACTCTTTGTTTTTGTTCGGTTTTCGATTTAAACATGGACACGTCTTGTTTGATCAATTTATTTGACTTACTATCAACGCTCACAACCAATTCACTTGCTCTGTCCATGATGTGAAGTCAAAGAAATATTTAAGATAATGTTCAAGTAGATATATGTCTACACAGTGGCCGTTAGTAGCAAACTTAAATGTGGAGTCTCATACGAGCATGTATTTATAAGCGTTTTGTCTATAAGGAACAAAGGCTTCGGTTACTTAGTTTGAGAGTAAAGGATTTTTTAAGTATCACAAATGACGATATTTCGTGATTGTTTCTTGTTGACATTTAGCGATGAATTTTAACTATCACGTGTCGTATGTCTGGTGGCTATTAGAATGCTCTGATGTGTGGTGAAATGGAAAGTATAGTATATCAATTCCAACGATGTCCGTTTTATGAATACCGCGTCGATCTCATTGTCGTTATGCGTCGTCACGCCCATACTCTTGCTCGTGCATATTTTTGAAATAATCCTTCTGCGTGTGGATCGTTTCTAAAATTTCATGCCCATTGATTTTGGGCTAATAATAGAACGCGACCAGGCAGAACATTTGCTTCTTTCAGTGCTTGTTGTTATATTTCATAAAAGCGCAGCACACATCTCCCTACTACGATCTAAAGGTGTTTGTATCTACCTCATGGCACATGGTGAATTTTGATTTTAACGATTCATATACACCACAACTTCTACACCACCGCAACTTCTTTTATTTGCCGAGTCCCGCTTCATTCTCGTCACACAATGGAATTCATCGATCAGAACAGTCCCGCAATCTGTATCACCGTAAGGTACAAACAGGAATCGTATAGATAGTTCACAACTGCTCCGTCCTTAGCGTAACAGGCACAGCCAATGCCTCAGTACCGTGTAGCCACGTTTCAGATATGGCCAACGCCAACGCAATCTTTAGTGCATGATCCAACACTACATCCAGATCGTGTGTGTTTACACTCTGCATATTTAGCGAAGCAATAGTCACTGAGCTATTTTGCTTCGTAGTCTGCATGAAATCTTGACATACATGATCGTCAGCAAGCATTTGCACTCCAAATGTTTAAATTCGTTTTGTAATTCAACTCGAGAACTGTTTTTCACACAATCAATGGTCTGTATTGAGGTTTTTTAAAAATAAACCTTCCAAAATGCAAGCACGCGTTTACGCAACGTATATCAACGCCAATTCGTGACTTCTATCATATTCAGATCGTCTGCGCGTTACTTGACTACAAAGGAAATTGTTTTCGTTTCATTTTATAATGTTAGACTTCACGTTGATAGGCAACTCACTTCTCACGACCAACGTATATTTATGAATGATCTTATGCTCAACCACATGCTGTTCATATTTCAAGCATAATCTAGTGCCGCACGTCTTATCCTAGAACTTTAGCTACAGTCGCACAACTTACTTGTTGCCGTTCTTTATCGTCATTTTGATATATTTTAATGTCCCCATCGACCCGTTCACAATTATATCGTCCTTGTCGAGATATTGTGTGATCATATACAGCGTGCAGAGCACGAGACACAAGCGTTTCGGCAAATAACCAGTGACACTGTTTACCATTTTGTTCAACTTTTGGAGTGCGCTTATGCAATGATTGTTATTGGCACACCCGACGTCAGTATCCTATTGAAACTCATGGTCTGCCACTTGTCAAACGGCATTCTCGAGCCTTTTTTGGTGTATATCGGAATTTTGAGAGCAGAATGAATTGTGGTTCTGTCGGTATTGACGGCAGCCTTGTACGTAGTAGCATAAGCTATGAACCGATGTCCATAGCCTATGCTACAAAACGATTTTCCGTCTCCATAAGAGCTCATAAAAAATATGTCTTACTAGAACTGACGGGGCCACAATAGAATATCTATTAAGGTTCGCCATCGTACACCAATGGCGTCATGAATGCAATGAGAATTTCTCTCTGTATATAATTTAACGAACGTGCCATCTTCAGAAATCCTCGTAAGACTTCGCACTCTTAACAGCTCTAACAATCGTGTCTCATGGCATGGATGTCCTGATATTTCGTCAGCATGTTGTCACCTTCAACACGAATGAAATCTTCATCGACATCCTCTGCATTTACGTTTTGTTGTTTCATTTGTTGCGTTTGCAGTCTCTCGATGTTCGTTGACAATTTCAACAATCTCATCCAATCGTAAATCGCTCTCATACTTTAACCGCCTAGTAACTAATTCTTGCTCGTTTTCACTAAATATTAGTATCGTCTAAATAGTAGCATCGTCGTTCAGCTAGTTCAATTGTTCGCTACAAAAAAAGGGTTAAACAATATCACAATTTCCCGCTTGTAATTCAAGTTGTCGTTCCTATTGTAGTTCACCAACTTTATAACCTTGCTATTTTTACGTTTGTGGTGAGTAACTTGTATATTGTTTCTATCTACGACCGCAGTCGTATTCTTGCCATCAAAGTCTTCTTCTTCGTTAGTTTCATCGAATAATTCTTTGTCTTTTTCTTTTTTTTTCTACTCTCTTTCAAGTTGTCCACGAATTTCGCCCAAGTGACATGGTCTAGATCACTCGGACGCTTCTTAAGTCTGCCAATTATATTTCCCTTCCAGACATCCGCAGATGCATCGTCCACGCCTTCATTGTCCATCTGTTGACGGGACTTCTTGCCTTCGAACTGTTTGCTCGGATGTTGTGTCGGAATAAAGAAAACTTGCCAAGATGTTTCTCTCGTCGGCAATCCCAACAGAAACCACGTCGCCTCTAGGACACATGTTAATGTTACTCAGTGCTCGCTTACCGATCTTTAATTATCGCCTCGCAACCCATGCCCGGAAACTTGTCACGAAAGCATATCGATTATCGATGTAACGAAGAAAACCTTTTCTCAGCTTTGTTAACATATTCGGAGCCATATGCCATTCACCTATATTTGTCAATTATGTATTGTGTGACCACGTTAGACTGTAAAATGAACGGAATCGTCTAATTGAATAAATTGGTCATGAGATCGTTCATAGTACGTTTGCACATAATCATAGGTCGCTGAATACCACGGCGGGTTATGTTCGAATATTTTTCGTCGTTTTCTATATAATTAGATCTCTACAACTCCTGTATTGTATTGAATTTAACGTCTTCATCGACATGGACCTGTAGTAACACCTCTCGTATACTTTTACAGCAATTATATAATGATTCGACTCTAGCGTCGCTTACAATGGGTAACAAAATTCGTGTAGCCTTCATCGGCCAGGACGGAGCACCAAACCGGCAAGTTTTAATATTACCCTTGTATCAAGTATGAGTATGATGATGCGTTTTGTAATTTATGCTGCGAATCCACAACAGTTATATTCACAATTCGTCGAACTCCAGCGTGTAAGCGTGATTTCTCATTATGATCAGCGTGATGTCCCTGTATTTCGGATCGATTTGCACATTTTGCACTGCCGCTTATACAGAAGTGTTTCCAAGAGAAATCTCAACCATTCCTTTATCACGGATCTCGAGACACATTCCGTCATATAAATGTTTTTATTCGATAGATCCCTCTAATCATGTTATTAACTTCGACTGGAACGTCAATAACTTGCCCATATGGCATCAACATCATCAGAATCTTTACTTTGAACAAACTAAATGCGCTTTCCAGCGAGTACTCACCTTTACAGTTGGCGTAGTACCTACTGATTGAAATACTAAACCAACCGAACAAAAGACGCTCCCTCCGTCCGCTCCGGCGTGCGTTCATGTGCGACTAAGATACTTCCTTGAATCAATTCTATTTAATTGTAGAACATTTATTTTATACATTTTATTAATAAATAAGTAAAACTATTATTAAGTTACACTTATAACAAAACATTTATAGCATCTTATTTTCATAGAGTATTAATTACATTTTATTTTTCTGAAAAAGTTTTTAAATAGCTTAGTCTATCAGCATAAATACATATTTATTTATTCACAAAGGATCACTTCGTCCAAAAACATGCTCCAAAACATTTATTCACCGTCACTAACTCGCACACACTCGTATATTCAACTTCTGAATGACCTATCAGTGACACACACATGCAATATTTTTTTAAACCTAAACCTAACCTAACCTAACCTAACCTAACCTAACCCAACCTTATATCTCTAGAGATTTTCTTATAATATTTTTTCGATACAACGTTTAGTTTTTGAGATACGATTTTTTTATAACCGAAACTGATTAAAAAACGACCGCATTTTTCAAATTTTTTCGATTTTCATAAAAATTGAGTTTTATTAAAAAAATTTTTTAGCTTTTCATAGCCCTTGTTAAGACGCGCTTTTTATATCCCAGTCAGCCATGTAGTCTTAAAATCCAGAACACTAAGGCGATATCATACTTCCGCTGAAAATCGGGTCTATACCGAAGCTACAGAAAAAAATATTTTCACTATTAATGTGTTAGAAAAAAATCTGGGGCATAATTGACTGGCAGTTACCACACATAAGAATAAAACTTTTGTCCATTTTAAGCTAAAAAATATTTGATTTGGCGTTAGTATTTTCAAGTGATTAAATTTTAATAAGTTAAATACTGTTTGGTGGAGGATTGGTTGAGTGATTAATTTCTACAAAATTAAAAGAACAAAAAAAAATGAACACCTTTTATTTTACTCGGATGTATGAAAATTGTTGGTGGTTGGTTGTGTTGGGTAATATTACCAAGCGCTTTGGAATGACTTATGGAAGATAATTAATCGGTTAACCTTTTCATATGTAAGGGAACAATTACATACTTGAATTCAGGCACACTTAAATATATGAATATCACCTTGAAAAACAGTTGGTACAACTTTCTAGGATGTAAAAATATAAGAAAAAGACTTGATTTTCGATAAGTTTGGTGAAACAATAATGTTCTGATGTTTTAAAAATTTCAGTGTTCTAAGGTTCGATATATTACACTTTTTAACTTACCGCTAAGAAATTAAAAAGTGATTATATAAGTACTACAAACAAAAATAAATATCGCGATATAATGTTTGTTCTATATATCCTTTAAATAATAATTGAAAGTAATTTAAGTTTAACTTTACGTATGTAAGAATAAAGGAAGACAGGGACGTTGTCTTATGAAACTGTAATTCTAGATGAATGTCAAACCATACAGTGGTTTGATACTTTTCAAAAAGTACATTTACATTTGAATTTATATTAAGATTCTGATCCGTTTTACTTTATTTAAGCAATGACGTTATCCGTCTCTATTTTTCTTCTTCTGGCATCTTATTTCTGTCTTGGTCCTGTACGATGCGATATCGAAACTAAAGCGGTGCGATCAGCTGGACCATGATCGAGTTCGGAATTTACATTTTAATTGAATTCATCGGAGCTTTCTGCGGACGCCGTTAAAACACTTAATTATCGCCTTCTTTACCACGCCCGATATCGCTCGTTAGGTCCGGCGCCTGCGACTGTGTCTGAATTCAATTATCTTGCGAGCGACTTTTTAATTTTTTTTTTTCAGCGCGAAAATAGAGCTATGTTTCTTCTTAATTAAAAGGCATAAATTACACTTTCTAATGCCGAAATCTAATATTCCGAGATGAAAGGTATTATTATCTCGTATTTATTGCTCGCTTTCGGTGATGCATCATGGACGGTAATCTTATTGAACCACGAAAAAACGCATTTTGACTTGGTGTTTTTACTGAAAAAAATTTCTAGTGTCGGCAATTTCATAAATTGAAAAAGAAATTATTTGCAGCTATTGAAGTATTTGATATTTTTTTGAAGACTCGAGTGTACGTTTCCAAGATGTAGCAAAGCAGGCAATGGTAAAAGTTCTTAAAAATCGTTTCTTTCTTTCAGATTCATGTCTGAGGATATAATTTCAGCGGAAATGGAGGCACTAGCTTCCTTTGGATACAGCCCCGCGCTGCTCATGCTGGGAGAGGGGTACTCGCGTAAGTTTTATACAACTTATCCCATTCTATATATTTTCACGGAGCTGAGGGTCGAGCTCTGTTTTTATTGTCGTTGAAAAACAAAATGTTTGTGGGCAGGAAAAAATGCTGTTGTGCTCCATGAAAAAAAAATTACATCGATGCTTTGTGTCATGCAAATATTATGCGTCGTTGATCCCCAGCAATCTTTGTAACTTAATCCTGTTTAACCCTCCCTAATGAAAAACCTTTTTACTTCAAAGGTTATTAAAACAGGCTATTATTTTCTGTAACGGATTTCAGGATATTGCGGAAAACATTTTCCTGTAGCCGGCGTAATAATGAAGCGTTTGCGGGTAGATCTTATTAGACCGCTACAAATTATATACAGGAGCCGCCGGTCTAATTATATTGTAAGGAGAAATTACAAAGACCGAAAACTTAGAAGAGATAGCATTTTAAGATTTTTGTGTATTATATAAAACTCAACTAATGGGGGGTTTGTCAAAGAATGCTATTTAAATTATTTTAACGTAAGATCATAATCAATTATTCTATACGAGAGAACGTAGAGTACGGACAAATTACGAGTAGAGTTGTAAGAGAAATTTTTAAAACAAAGTGAACAATAAAAACAAAAAAAAAGCGTAAAAAACAATAAAAACCTATAAAGAATGTTGAACATTAACAGAAACTATAGAAAAATCAACAAAAACCCTTTGTTGTATTGGTTGTGTATGGTTTGTTTACAAAAAGTAAAAATTAGCCTAACTTGATTGCTTTCTTTTCAATTATTATCATTTTTTTTTCCTGTAAATTTTGTAATATATATCTTAATTGATAAAAAAACTATAGTGGTCGCCAACTCTCTTGAGTTTAAATGTAGTAAGCAAGTTCATAATAAAATGTAAAAATGAGGGAATGATAGATAAGTGAAGGAATGATTACTGCGATTCAAAATGGTCTTAAACTCCGTAATGTACCATTTATATTTCTTTACTGTAAAATAATAATTAATATAATAATTTAATTGTTTTTTACATAGATTTGTATTTTTTTTCTTGTATACTAAACTCTTAACCACCATCGTTTCCGTTTTAGTCGTTTTTCCCTTGAACTCACAACAGTTACAACCTTTCATTGACCTTTTTCCTTTTGACGTGACAACGTCTAATAACTCGATATTACGGGCTGCATGCACGAAAAAGTTGACGTCATTGTCCCGTTACGCTCGATGTCCCGTTCCGCAAGCGAGGCTCGTGTGGTCGGTTCAGTTCGTTTCGTGCTGCATCTATCTCCCCTCTACTCGATCAGCCTAGCACAAAAGATACACGTGAACTGTTATTGTAATTTTTATGTATGTTTAATATTGCGACAATAATAATAAGTAATTCTTGCATTTAAAAATCTCATTGTTCAAGCTTATGTGTTTAATCTTTTCATTAATATTTTTTTTATTATTTATTATTTAAAAAGTAGCCTCGGTCGGCGAGAGCAGTAATGATAGGTTATGTTACAATTGACTGAAAAATAATGAAGATTCATATAATTGATAGTATAAACAATTAACTTTTCTCCTTGTGTCGTTCTGTATATTAAATTACTGTAATATTTGACGTTGTCACGTCAAACTACCGTCCGTAAACCGACTTTACAGACAACGATTTTTTTTAATGCTTTAATCTTTTTTGTATTTTAAGTTTTTTAAAGTTTCAGGACAACTCTTCATTTTTTCTCTTCGTCTTTTGTCGTACGATTTCGTCTTAATTTCAGCTTCTACGGCTGTTAAGTTTACAGTTCTCGCCATTTTTTACATGTAGCGTTCTGAAAAAAGCGTAACAACCATAACTATTTTACGCTTATTGCAAAGTTTGTCATTCTCTTGTAGAATGATCATTCTCCCGACAAAAATTTTTATGAGGAAATGACGACGAGGGGATGGCAATATGAAATATTATTGCTTCAAAATAACAAATATAATCTTACTCTTCTACACCCGTAAACAGTACTAAATGACTATTCTAAATATATACAAATATGCAATAAGTGCTTTCCTCTTTATAGTATAATATGAGGAAATGATAATCATAATTAAAAAAAAATATTTCAAAATGGTTTTATCAGTATATCATACCGTCAATCATTATTGCCTTCATATCGTTATCGTTAAATTTAAAAAAATATAAGGTTGCGTTCGATGCAGCTTTAAATTATATTTTAATTTTATTTTTAAACAATGGTGAGGAAATGTTAGGTTTTTCAAGGAAAAGTTTAAAAATGTAACATATTATTTTTCCATTCAATACTATAAATTTTTACGCACCTGCCATGCACACAGTACCATGCACAAGTAAAAAATGGGATGGTCAACAATTTATAACACATTACTCATATTAGATCTTATTTTTTATATCTTCATATTTATGATTATTTGTGATTTTAGCAGTTGGGACATGATGAGAAAATGATTTTTAGGGTACTTGTTATGTGAGGTTATATTTTCCGTCTATGATTTAAAAAATTGATTTATTTAACAATTCGATACATCTAGTGAAGTAATTTTATAAAAAAAAATATTAGAACCGAAAATCCGGTTTCATAGAAATTAACAGGGATCAATTTTGATTTTTTTTTTCAGAATTAGTTATTTATATTAATGTGCTTTTAATGTAATTCTAAAAGAAAAAACATTCTTACAGCGAAAATGTAAAATAAAAAGTATTATGACATTTCTGTCTATAAATGTAAAATAAATATTTCTTTCGTGTTCTTCAAAATGTAATCATATTTGTTTAGGTGCTTTTAATGTTTTACATGAGATATAAATGGTGAGATAAAATAAAATCAGTTGCTTTTGCTGTTGGTGCTATTCTCGTGTCGGTTAAAGATACACCAGACGCGGTTGTGTCTCAGCATTCATCAGTTTGATATAGTCTTGACTTTAAACAGTACTTCAGGTTTTGCACACAGGATTATTTTTTTGATATATACAGTTGGATAAATTTCATTTAACCATATACTTTTTTATTGAAATAAATATGTCGTTTTTCGTTGTAGAAAAATATGGGATCACCTTTGATAAAATGCAATTTTAAATATCCACATTTCCTTTATCCGAGAAACGGGTGAACCTATGAAAAAAACATGCATCGAATATAGAACTTTCTGCATTTTTTGTAATCGGTTGATAATCTTGCTCTATTAAAATAACCGTGCCGAAAAATACTTAATATTGCCAATAACGATTGTTTTAACGTTTTTATATCTAAGATAAGGGATGTGACAATATATCTCTTTATGTATTAATAAGGAAATTCTAAAAATGCTTACAGTTTACAGTTTAACGGCTTACAGTTTACGGTATACAGGCTTACGGTATACAGGCTTACAGTTTAACGACGGCTTTCATGATGCGGAATCATATTGAGCTAAAAAGTGTATTCTGTTCAAGCAAAAAAAAATTATAAGATAATAAACGGACATTGGCAATACTTATATACCATACAAAGACTGATCTCGCACGTCGCTAACCAGTTTCGCCTAGATCACGTCAGATTGAGCGACTTGTTAACATGGATAAAGTAAATTACGAGATCGTACACATTGTTCGCTTTACAATATTGAAATTCAAAATCTCATCGCGTCTAGCCGTAATTAGACCGGAGCTGGCGTGTAAGTTAAAACCGTGCAGTAAAACCGGCCGTTGGCGGCCGTGGTAGAATTACATTCGGGGTTATCATCGCGATGCCGAAAAACAAGAGAAGAGTTTTCAACAAAATGGACAGCCGGCAAAATTGAAATTTAAATTGAATAACAGCCGGCGATTGTGAGCACCGTCAGCGCCGCGCCCGCCGCGCCCGCCGACCGGGCCCGCCGTCCGCGTCCGCCGCGAGCGTCACCCGCGTCGCCGCGCGCCGCCCGTGCTCGTCTCGCCCGCCGCCGCGCCAGCCGCCTGCCTTTCCTAATTAGGTACTTTCATCATGTAAAATAAAATATTTATTCTTTTTTTCACTTATAAGCATAACTCAATACACCCATGCGATTTGAAGCGTTGACACCTGACGCTCAATAATGTTAACCTTTTTGTTTCGTTTCCATTTATATGTTGTTAGTTGTAAGAGTCAACAAAATAAAAATTGAAAATTTCCGAATAGAAAATAAAAGTTCTAAGAACAAATGTTTGGACGTACGCACATAATTTCACGTGGCAACAAAATATGTTGAGCTTATTTCATAATATTTTAAATATTTTCATATAAAGAAATTCTTAAAAATAATACCAATATAAAATTTTAAGTGTGCTCATTTAATTATTATTAGTAAAATTTGATAATTACGTGAGCGGTAGTATCATTGAATTCTTCACTAGTTGTTTACGAATATATTTATCGCCAAACACAAAACCTATACGACGAAATATACTGTTGATATTTATTCGGCGTCATAGTCGACACGTTATTGCAAAATTGTCGTATAGAATTCTCTGACTGCTAAGCTGAGGTCGGACCGCGCCACGCGCAGTGCCGCAGTCAGGTGAGAGGCGAGCTTGTGGAATTTAGTCACGGGAACGCCGCGCATAGATGAGGCGTGTCTCCGCGCGACGCAGGCGCTGGCTTTGGCATTTAAGGAATTGTATCCACCGCGCTGCTGTATACGCCGAATACTATGAGGGCTTACGTCCAAAAATGATCATCCGATAGATGAAACGATGTATTTAATTCTGCATACGATTACGATGGAAGTTATGAAAGTATTAGGTGTGTGCAGTTAAAAGGATTAATTTTATTAGATAAAATTTTCTTTTTTAAAATACTAAGTTTTTTTTTAATGAAACTTCAAATTTCAATTGGAAAATTTAAGGAAAAAAAAAACAAAAACTTTTTTACAATGTAAATAATTTATTTGTAGTACACTATATATGTGTATATGTCCTACACAGCCCTACATTAGACATCGGTGAAAACTGCATTCAATCGAATCCAGTAGTTTTTGCATGATAAGACAAATACATACACAGACAAAAATTCTAAAAATTGTTGCTTTAACATACGTTTCTATAATAAAGACCCCATATTAATTTTTTTTCGATATCTATAATGTACAGACAACGGGCCTGTTACGATTTTATTATATGTATAGATACATTTTAAAAAATGTTTAAATATCCGACCGTCATAATAGTTGAACTGCTTCGCTAAGTACATGTTACGTAAGGAAGAGCGAAGTACGACACAGCCTTAACGTAATTCTCCGTAAGGGCCATGATCACGTGAGTACACTCGGCGTGCAGCTGCGCCTCGAGACGGCCCCTCCACCTCCGCCGCTTTCAGCCGTGAAGCGCTAAAAAGCATACAAACGCTCGCGCCCCCGCGCGGACATCGCGCCGCTGAGTGCTCCCTCTTACTGGCCAACTTAAGCCGGAACTGGCGAGTTTAGGATCTGCATGTCGTTCATTTCTAACCTTTAATCTTTAATGTTTTCCTACATACTGTGAATTTAAAAATGTCAGTAAGCTACTTAAATTTTCGGGATTCATTTTTCTTAAAATAGAAAAACGGAAGTCTTACAAGATCGCTTAACTGTCCGCGTCTGTTCGTTTTGTCAGTTTGTTGTAGAGATTGATCTGATTTGTATAACTATGTTTTTGTATACTCTGCATAATAGTGATGACTTTGTTAACTGACCAACGTGTAATCTTTTTGGCATCAAAGACTATAGGTCTGTATGATGCTACTCGTCACTTTGGCCAGATCAGTCATGTTGTAAATGTATGAAACACAAAACACGGTATTGTATAGCGGTCGTCAAAGTTCTAGTTAACTTATCCTTAAAAATTTAATTCATACTTCGACAAATAATCACACAATATGACAGTTGATAGATTTAATAGCACAAAATATTTATACTCCATATGTGGCTAAGTTAAATGTTTTATTAATATTAGACGAATTAGTATCTCAACAAAATACCCAAGTCAGTAAATACAGAGTGCATATGCGTATGCAGGCACTTTCAGGTGATCACGCGATCGTATATATTATTTATGAAAAGTAGTCAAAGTTTAGAATTTCCTTCGAAAATGTTCTTAACAAAAAGGCTTTGTACGAGACCTCCAACGAGCGACGGATGGATTTATGCTTTACTTCAACTATGTATTTTCTTTATGATTTAATGATGTATTGTTTTATTCATTGACGTGATAACGTCTTACAAATCGACTCATTGTTGCGTTCCGCCCGAGCCGAATGTGCGAGCGAGATGGCGGAACGAGCGATGTCTCTACCACTTCATTGGCCGATGCGTCCGAGTAGGAGAGAGACAGCGGCCGCACACAACCTACACGCGAACTATTTTGTCAACTATTTATAGAGTGAAGTGAAAAGTTAATGTGGTTTCCATTGTTTGTTACAACAACAATTGCGGCAAGTGATAATAATTCAATTCAATTCATAAAAGTGCGCAATTTTTCATCAATGTTTTCTTATGACATTATCATGTAAAATTACAATCGTAAACCGACTTTACAGACAACCAATTTTGTAACTCTAAATGGTAATATGAACAATATAATTTCATATAATAAAACACTTCGGTAAGGTAAGGTGGCCCGTACCGAAGACTCAGCTGATCGTAGATAAGAATTTTGAGGGTTCCTACGGCACGATGGTAGGCTATAGGCAAGATCGACATGTTGCGATAAAATACATTCAAAGAGAGTGCGAGAAGAGTTCTTCGAAGTTTTCATACAGCTCTTCATAAATAGATATTGTGGATGTATTATTTCTTATGTATATGTTTTGGGGAATTGAGGAACTCGGTGTTTACGTTCACGTGTACAACGATGAGGTGGTCCTTCTGTGGTCTGCAGTCACCGTTATCGTTCGAATCGAAGGCCAGCTGGGTATTAGCTCATGCGCATGAGTTGAGTGTAAAAAACAAAATGATGATCGTATCGCGAAAAACAAATGCAGTGCTCCTAGACAATATGGGTTTTCTCGTCATTACGGGATTATGTATCGAATAAAGCGCAGTCAAAGAGGAATATTTTGACGTCGGTATCATCCTTTCATCGTATCATCGCGACCGAGGTTCCGTCAGTTATGATCGTCTCGTTCTTTGTGCTGGATACTCACGTCATACGTATTTGTCAAAGGGCCGTAATAGCAGCATTGATACGTACAGTGTGACCGCGTTAGATAATCTGTTCTACTACGGCCGTGCTCCAGTACGTCAGTGAATCTCCCATGGAATAAACTTTTTAAGTAATGTAGATACGGTATAGCGTAAGTAGGTTCTGATTAAGGAAAATATAATTCGATATATTAAATATAAGTCATATGCAATAATAGTGAAAAACTAGCATTAGTTAGCGACATTTGATCCTTCATAGCGAGATGACATTAATGATACTAACGCGACAATTACGACATAAGTACGCTTTGTGATGATTTCAAATGTATTAATATTACCAAAGTAGTATAAAGTCTAAGTTTCAAGAGACTTTATAGCGTCCTTCAATCGTAATGATAAAGTGTAAAGGTTTAATCAGAAGAAAAAAAACTTTCCCGTACCAAGAAGCAGTCTGTCATTGTATTGTGATGTTTTTACAGCATTCTAAAATCAATTAATGTGTAGAAAGAAGTATACGACAATGCATAATAAATATAAAATGCCTACTATATATAATTTGAAATAACAACAAAGTTGTTATTATATTTTATTTAATTAGAATGTAAATAGCACACATATAAACTTGTAACAAATTCCCGTATCACAATTAGTCTGAGCTGCCGCCGTCGTCGGCCTAACAAGTTCGAGCGAGCTTGTGTCTAGAAACTATTGATTGAGCGGTGGATTTCAAGAAAGCCTATGTAAGCCTACGTAATTGACATTTATTACTACAGTATTAGTATTTTAACGAATATTGTATTACGCGTATTCATTTTGTGTTATCTTTCTAGTTATGAATGAAAAATTTGTCGATTACAAATTGTTCTATTTTTATAACACAGAATTGGAAACAAATACGAACGTGTTTATCCTTCGTGAATATGAATTTACGCCGAGTCAGCAAGGAAATTTATAACTATATATAAACATAATTTAATTCTGATCTCTAAACAAACTTGAATACACAATACAGACACGTAACATAATACACCTAATTAAATACAGTTTCTATTGCTAACCAAGCGTATGATCACACATTAAGACGAAGTTTCGTCTTAGGCTTGACTTCGGAAACAATTTTACTTACAGAATCCGTTATGATATTAGATTTCCTTAGGCCTTATTCTACAGTATGCTTTTATTGCCGCAATCTTTAGCTTTTAGTCATAATTTATCATTTTAATAGCTGTTTTCATGCTATCTACTTGGGTACTGCATCACGAATATATCTAGTTTTGTAATGAATAATCTTGAAAACTTGGTCCCGGTTATTAACTAAAAATGCATGGGAAAATATTTTATTGAAGTATTTAGTGTTTTGCCAGACCTTGTGTTTTATCTAAATACGTATTTTAGTTAGGAACAAAAAATTTTAACAGAAAAAATTAAGTTTAAAAACCATTCAAAATACAGGTTTTAATTGCACACACAAGTAAAGAAATTCTACTTTCAAATTATTCTATGATATTTAAAAGACAAATACACTTTAAATCAACCGATAACTTAATTACTGGTTTATTAATAATAAAAAATAAGCAGCTAATAATAAAAGTTTGTTCCTATTTATGACTATAAATAAATGTATATCGTGCAAGGACATGTATGAATTTGGATTCACCTATACAAAAACGTCGAATCGCAATATTGATATTTACAAGTCGCAACCGACTAGACAAAGCGATTAGGAAACGCACTAGATATTCATACAATTATATGTAGTTCTGAAAAACAGCCCGTAAAAATTCCACACAGACGGTAGGAGATAAAATGACGTGTTGCTCATTAAGTGAGCGGTGAGAGGTTCACTTTATTCCGTCTTCGTGTTCTGTGGCTTCGTTCATTTTTGACTGATAGCTTTATAACATTCAAAGTTATGCCGTTGTCGTAAGCGTCGTGCGTCGAGCCGACGTCGAGCAAAATATACGACGCCTTCATGACGCGTAGTTAGCAAATTATTTATTAAGCGAAGGTGTATTAGAAGGGTACGGCGTATAGGTTGCCCGTTTATATTGCTACGCACACATCCCAAATGTCCTGTATTTGATAACTCGCTGGCTAAATCCATATTCATAACCTCGCCCCGCAGCCGGGGTCGGTGAAATGGTGGTTCAGTGAAAGAAGACGAATGGCTTATTTGCTTCCTCGGTTACTTCACACGACCTGTCTATTCCTCTATGTATATGGGTCTACGTTTAAATACAGAGTTACATATCATTTGTTTTGTAATGTTATGTTATTTCAATGACTTATCGTTGAACTTATCTTACCGTGAAATGAAACCTTAGCAATTTGTTTATTTAACAACGTACTTATTAGATTAACCTGATAGTAAATTTAGAATAAAATACGATCCTCGACAGCATGTTTTTTCATTTGAAATTAAAGTTAGTTTTGCTTTCCAAGTATTAAAATAATGAAACTATCACTTTTGATATTTTTAAAATGTTTCGTGTGAAATCGGTACAAGTTTTTAGGAAGTCCAAGATGATTAGATTCTTTTTTAATGCCGCAAACCGCGTTTGATTGGTTAATCTGTTCAAAAGTTATGAAACACATATACGCGCACGCCATGCCGCATACGGTATGCACAGACACACCTTCAATACACACGGAACGAGCACACGCACAAACACATGAACCGCACAACCAAGGCACAACACACTGGCACGAGCACGCGCACGCACCACCGCACATGAACACGACAGACACACTCAGGCACACAGCAAAGCACAGGGGCATGAGCACGAGCACTCACGTACATGAACAGGTTACCGCACACGCACACGCACCGATAACACACGGAAAATAGATTCATAGGACCCCAAAAAGGTCAAGGTCTGATGAAAACTTGACTTTCGAGAATCTGACTGAAAACAATAACACCGGTCGGCTCCGTAGTCCGGTCGGCTTTGGGTAGCCTGTAACAGAAGCCGATGGAGATAAGACCCTTGCGATATTACTGGCTTCGCACATGCAAGCCGCAATCGTTAGCTTTTAGTCATAATTTATTGTGTTAATAGCTGTTTTCATGCTATCTACATGGGTACTGTATCATGAATATATCTAGTTTTGTAATTAAAACATATTTAATTGATGACGTTTTTGTTAAGATCATTTGCTTTTGAGCGGTTATAGTAAGATTCTAACTTGATTAAGTTTAATACACAGACGTTGTTTATGAAATAAATATTGCCATAGGCTTATAATTATAAGGTTACATTAACTGAATTCAGTTAATGTAACCTTTTTCATAATAAAAACATAAAGGATTGTTTTCGCGAATAACATTACCTTCATTATTATAAAAAATGTAACTATACAGTAACATCTCAAAATTCGGACCGGTGTGTACTAAAAATTTTCAATATCCCTTGGGAATTGGAAATTTAATGACAGCTTCTAAATGAGATGTCGCAATATCATTTTAATAGTTTTATAATCGCCTCTAATTATAATTAAGAGTTTTTTTTTTCATTTATAACTCGATTTGGTATTGATCGTAAAAAAAATAAAAAAAATTTTTGGTTATTTTCTATGTCATTCAATCCTACATTGGAGTGAACGGCCATTTCTCAACAAGTCATATCTAAAACATCATTTTTCAAATTAAAAATTATCGAGTGTTCTTTTTTTCTGAGGAGAAAAACTCCAGGAAGCAGTGATTGAGATAACGGGATTTCTCTCCAGGACATATGTCAATCCGCTTCTGTTTAATATTGATTTATATTACAGGGATTATTAAAGACCAAATAAGTTAAAACATTTGGTCAAAGAAATGTTTTGTAAAACTTGCGTTCGAACTGACCTATTGTTACGATGTTTTCATAGTTTTTATATGCTTTCTTTTTGACACTTCTTGTCTGGTGGCACCCAATATTTTAATAACACAATCTATACTGTTGTTACTTGTTTATGTCCACCAAACAACTAAATACTTATATACATGTCAGAGGCCATAAAAAAATATGAATTACCCTTTATGAACCTTGTGGCTTTTGCTTTTGCATGCAATCAAATACTACGTATTGGTTGTGGTTATTCCTTATTCTGCTTTTAATGTATTTGGAAAAGTACAATGTTATAGTATTTTATAAAATTCGTAGGCTTAATAGATTGGGAAAAAAGAGAAAATCGTCAAGTTCATCATTCAAGTCAAAAGTCAAGGTCAAAAGTACATTTTATAAATAAAATATTTATTTTAAAATTATTTAAAATAACAGTAACCCTATCATCTGATTTACAATCCGCAGATTGTCGTTTGTTAATTTTGTAATTTGTCCTTAAAGGTTATTTCCATATTCAAAATTCATTTATTTAGGTTACACGTCCGAGTTTGGGTAACGGAAATTCATGCGTGTGTACCAAATTTTCGCCTAAATCAGTCCAGTAGATTCAAAACACAGCAGTGATAGACCGTCAGATGGACACACACAACCTTATAAGGGTCCCAGTTTGTGTTGATTCTCGCGTAAGGAATCCTAAAAGTTTGTTGCGAGTGAAATCCTATAAGACAAAACACTGAAGGATCTTTAAGTATTCGTAAAGAGGTAGATTGCTTTTTCGGATCCGAAATTCCGGACGCTGAAAATATTTCCTTGGCATATTAAACCGCAGGGCGGCTCATCCCAACTACATAATCTCGGCGCGCGGAAACGCTCTCGGAAATTGTAACTGCGGTTTCGGCCAGCCGGCCGCCGCTCCTTATTGTATCCCGGTCGCTCTCGCGAGCCCCTTAAAAGTGAATAAACGACGCGGAATTTATATCGCCGCCGTAAAAATTTGCGCCGCGAACGACGACGTAATACCGACCGCCCGCCGCCCGCCGCCCGCCGCCCGCGGGAGATCGTAACGACGTGTCTGTTTTAATTTATAAAGATCGCGGCAAGTAACGTCACACGTTGCGCACGCGTTCATATCGTTGTTGATCCCGAGGATGTCAAACCCTTGGGTTTGACATCCTTGCAAAGGTGTAGGTTTGACATCTTATTTCTTGCCCAACTTCAAGAAGTTGGGCAAGAAAAAACTCTTTTTCTCAATGCAGATAAATAGTAGATGCCTATCTACAACGGTATTGTTTGGTTCACGTTTTGAACCAGTACGTAATCATTTTGAAAAACATAACGAATTACTCAAATCATTACATATCTGAAAGAAATCTTCCAAAAATAGTACTATAGATTACAATCACAAACTTTAGGATAAGTACTCAGCCTACTACAAACTTTTCTAGTTACTTTTTGGGTAGATTAGTATACAGATCAAAGTCGTACCACATACGTATTTTCGACAAAAGTTGACACCACCCTCCCCAAAGTAATTACCAGTTTTATCGCGAGCAATAATATTTTATCGCCCGTCTATAATACTCACGTCCATTCGAGGTCCAAAGGCATGCAAACGATCTCAGGCGAACGTCCGCAATGCAGGTGACCTTTGCACCTACTAGGTGACGCCACCGGGTAATTCCTCAGGCTGCAATTAATATGGTAATAAACCGGGGACACATCACGCCGTGGTTGGTGCCTGCAACTTTGTATAATTTGCGTAAATACACAAACGGCGCGTGCTTTATGTTACAGCATATATGAGAATACATTACTCTATTTTACTTTATTAAAAGAATAAAGTTGATTTCAATTGCATGGACATCCTTTGTGTTCTTGGTGTCAATTGAGTATATAGACGTATTCGAATATTTTTGGGAGGGATGCCGGTAAAAAATTTACAAATCGACAGCTTGTCATTGAACTGGTATGATTATATCGAGTGTAATTTACGTGTTCTATACTACAATTTCGTGTTACATAATAATATAGATATTAATCTGACTCAATTTAAATGGAAAACAGCAGCGCCTTTGCCCTATATCTATAAAAATCTGTGAACGGCTGTTCACACCATAAATAAAAAAAAAATGTAGTAGTATTATGACTATTATGGACAAAAATGTTGTACTCTATTATTAGACTGAGATGTGTTAATCTCAATGGGTCTTATTTAGTCACTTTGTCTTAGACCATAGTTTGTTTTATATCCTTATAGTTGAGGAGTGATGATTGGATTTCTTTGTACATTTTTATTGATTTTTTGTTAATTTTTGGCATGTAGAATTTTAAATATCTGTAATAATTCTCTATGGTTCACGATGCTTGTGATATGAACACACTTGCCTATATATACTTCTTTTTATATTAATAATTTTCGTGTATCATTCTTTATAAATCCAAATATAAAGAAATAAATACGTATACATTAACATTATTCATAAACTTCGTCATCAATTATATAATATCAAGTTCATAAAGTGTTCAAAAAATACTTCTCGAGCACTAAATATTCCTTGAGCGCTCGAAAGGCTGTGCGTCCGAAGTCGGGTACCTCGTCTAGTATTCATATATATAATTATCTAACCATAAAAAGGGTGATAAGCCGAACCATAAGTCGTCGTTTGGCTGCAAGGCCGTCAGCCGTTACGGTAATGGCACCGCAACACGATCCAGACGACGCAATATAGACCGCGCACAATTTATTGCGGGCCGTATAAACGCCGGGACGGACAGCCAGCTTCACGCATAAAACTAGAAGTTAATTGAATGCGTTGCGTTTACGGCGCTTTTTCCTCTGCGTTAACGAACGGCGTCCGAGAGGTCATTTATCTCGGGCACTGTAAAATCTGAAATGGGCTGGAAGTGCGCTCGGAAATTGTAACTGCGGCCGGCGCGCCGCCCGCCGCGCCCCGTCCGCCCGCCGGCCTCGTGCACGGGCAAAACAGGTACGCGTTGCTACAGAATCGCACGGAATTTAGAAATTTCAGCAATTGATTGGCTTTTGGCCGGGTCTCCAGAGCCGCTTTAATAGAGTATCGCGTACAAGATTTAATTCTTTATAAAAATTATCTATTCTTAATTCGATGCTTATCCTGTATTTAACCTTATTCCCGCTTTCGATTCTTCTCTCTTTCCTTCTCATTTGTCTCACTTTCGCTTCCTACTCAAGTCACTTACTCGTTCCGTAATAAGTTCTCTCCTCTCAATTGTTATATGGTTCCCTCACCCCTCCTTACTCACACAAAGCAAACGACAATGTGAAATAGAAAAATGAAATTTTAAATTATTTCTTTTTCTACTGCTTGCGTATCGCTTAGTGGCGTATACACCGTTTATTTTTTATAACATTATGAGTTCTATTAAGTACTGAATTTTATCAAAATCTGTTAAGCCTTCGTCGAATTTTAAGAAGACGTGCAGACAAACAAATAGACCGATTGTGCTTATATTTTACCTAACGATGATTATTATGTATTATTATTAATTGTTGGAATATAAAATTTTATTTAAAACTGATATCCTAGAATCTAGTTATAAGACAATATACATATATAGAGACATACAGACTAACATTATCTATATTTTATTTCTAACAAGTTCTATCAATTATAATTTATCAATGGCAAATCTGATTTCATCAGATTTGCCATTGATGAATTATAGGTACTGTAAGTAGATGAACTGTAAGTAGACATACACTCAAAGAAACAAATAAATGTAGCCCATGACCTTTCCCAAGAATCGAACTATCTCTGTACTGTACTCCATCAAAATTGGTTCAGCAACTTATAATTTAAAGTGTAACAAACACGCAAACACATTACTTTCTCATTTCTAATATAGATAGATGTATCGAATGAGTTGTTGCTTATATCGACTTAAACAATTTTTATGTTTTATAATATAATAAGGAAGAGAAGAGCGTGTATTTAAATATTTAATTTATGTAAATAAACTATATAAATTATTGTAATTATTATATTATAGGTAATGTAATAATTAATTGTATTATTATTGTCTATAGGTAATGTAAAAACTCTGAAACTATATTTTTATTCTCTAGTTATTTTTAAACAATGCCTTCCGCTTTCTTATTCCATTATAATATTAGGTCGAGGAAAAAGCATTTTCATATTTTATATGCAAATTAGCACCGAAACCCGGCGTTACTCGGGTAGTATCGGATATATCGCATATTTAATGGTATAAAAATATTTAAGGATCTATTTTTTAACGTATATATTATAGACTTCTATCTTAGATATTTAGAGTCTCATTTGACCATTTAACATACGGTGTATATAGAGTATATCAAATTAATTAATTAATTTAAATAATTTTAACTTAAAATAAGAAACACCTTAGTAAATGGAAAATTTATGTTTTATTTACATATTATACATATTACATATTGCAAATGCACATACATATTAAATATTATATTACACGTTTATACTTTTTATTTTAGTTACATTTTCTTCATTTATTTTTACAATACTTGCTTATAGACTACATTTACAGTTTTATTGTCTGGACTGTAAAAATGTAAATGGACTGGGGTGATCCTACTCGTAAGCATGCGACATATAATTGGCCGTGTGCGAAGCATAGTTTCATACAACGCCACAGTATTAAATGTTTGGCCCTGTGCTGTGTTGATAGTAATGCTGTAAGCCAACTTCACTAGGAATTGTAAGCGTTTTAAAGTAAAGGGCAATCCATTTGGTATTAAAGGTATCCGTGGTATAAATACTATCTGTCCTTTTTCTTTACCAGTCATTATACTGCCTTCGATGATGTTATTTTGTAGTTGTTTGATCAGAGTCAACAGTTTAGATGAGTTCAGATTTCGTAATAAAATAAATCGGTGAACCAACTTTTAACTTAAGGCAGTGTAATGGCATTCATGGAACATTTAATGAATTTAAAAATTCAGTAGGGAAACTGACGCTTTTTTGTTCGTCAGTCATTGTATATATTGACATGTAGACTTTCTCTTCTCCCGGAATCATTTCTTGAATGATGTTGTTGATGCCGTTGACAATGTCGTTCTCCGTGGCTAAAATGATTCGTTAGCGTAACCATTCTGAATTGGTATAATTTTCAGCTATACTTGGATATACTTCATTTATAAGTTGTTCCAGTGTTTCAACAACATTATATAACTCATTACTTACTGTGATTTAGCGAGTATTTTCGTCTATTGGATAGGTGTCCTCTCCTATTTGTAAAAGTAATTCAAAAAATTTTTGTGACTTTTCATCTCTTGAAATTTGCGCTCTGATATTTATTGTTAATTTAATCATTTTACGTGTTCCCAGATGACCGACTTCTTAAAGCAAGTGTTAATTTCATCCGCCGGCTTTAGTTTCGGAATAACAGGTAGTGTTTGACGAAATTTACCTGGTAGCATTAACAATACACCTTCCATTACATTCGTGTTGTCGCGTAAATCTTGAAATGTTCTATTGAGTGCTTCTAGTGATTTTCTATGGGCCATTGTGCTTTCTTCCTATATAATGACTTTGCATTGTTTCAATATTTGTCCACGTACTGATGACTTTGTAATGTCACATACCGGGAATACATAATCAGCTACATTTAATGGTAATTTTAAGTCAAAATGACCTATTCGTTCATTATCCATAAATGTTGCCGCTATCCCAGACGATTTCAGGACGAGAACAATTTGTTTATTGCCTGATTTCAGCTAGAATTAAATTTATCAAAAATGTTATTCAGGTGTTTCCAGGTGCGTCTAAAAATATTATACCACCTTGCTGTTTTTTATAATAATGCATTATCATATCATATGCTTATTTTTGACTCTCAATCAATAAGGATTTGTTGTATTGGATGTAAAGCCTCAATTCATCGATATTATAATTTGTTTCTCTTAAAAATTCACAGTTCATAGCATCCAAATGACTTCGTTTAGAAAATCGAACACCTAGTTGTATTAACGTTTGGTTAGACATTGCTAAACATTTATCTTCTATCAATAACAAAGCTTTATTAAAAAATTATTCGTTAAAACCAATTTCTAAGTCCGAATTTCGTTGTTGTCGTTCAGCCAAGATGTCATCGCTCATATATTCTCAATATTTTAGCCATAATCCATTTGTATTAGAAGGATTACATGTCGTTAATATAATTGCGAATAGAATTTGATTTACTGTTGCCGTTTGGGCTGCTTCATTCATAGCCAACTCCTAATGATTATCGTTTGTAGTAGACCCAACCTTTGACATGCTTCGCGATGCCTCACGAATATAGCCAATGACAGTTTTTAGATGTTGGAAATACGTTGGGCCACGAATAGTGTGAAGTAGTAAGCGTAGATAAAAACATTCAGCGTTTTTTGCATGCACTCTATAAACTCGTCCCATTGTGTTACTCTTGAACACTTCATCATGTCCTTCTACTGGCATTCCACGTTTTTGAGGATTAAATTGTTTATTTGTTGTATCCCATGTATAATAGCTTGGTACTTCTGAGCAAAATAAAGTCTTAGCAAATGAATCTTTCTGGCATAGTTCAAAAAAGGCTGTTAAAGTTGTACGTGTTGGTGGTTCCGTAATGACTTTTTTTGCCGTTTATGTAGTGAAAAATACACACACGTTGTCCATTTTCTAAGTGTACGGATAAACGGAGAACCCGTGGATCTCGATCGTGTATTAGAAAACTTAAAATTCGCCAAATCGCTTCGTTGGTATTAATGTGACGACCCATTTGATACTGTACTATCTCATCAAGCTGGTTTTCTTTGGTTACCGTAAAAATAACCATATCACTGTCTTTATTAATATATTTGCATACATACTTTATCCATTTTACGGTCAAATTTTATTTGGAAACCAAATAAAATTTTGAGAATGCGGCAGTTTTCGTTTCTGCCATTCAATTGAAAACATTCAGCAAAGAACAGTACCAAATATTTTATTTTTTACGATGGCGTCAATAAAATTGATTTATTTTTGACGAAAACCTCGAGCAACAATATCATATCGATTGCTGGCTGAATCCATAAAGTAATTCTTCTTTGATTTCCATGCACGAAGAATTAAATTTAATCTTATAAATAAATCTTATCGGCCCTGTTTTCTGATATAAGTTATCGCATATTGAGCATATTTATGCATATGACGTGGTCTTCCAATAAACGTCGATGGCAAGATGACCAATTTTTCCATGTTGTCGACATTTCCATCATTTATCATAGCATCTTTTAAACGGATGTATTCATCTGAATGCAACTTTCGTTGATTATGCCGAATAAATTCTAATCTTTCCGTCTCAATTTTAGCATACATATCTACAATAAACTGTTGAAATAACTGTCGATAATTTAAAATGGTTATATTAACCATTTATAGTCATAATTCGATTGGCGTAAAATTGCATAGCTGATACTTTTATGTTAGTTTCGACACCTGTAGCTGGATCAATTTGTTGAATATTGAAGTGATAACCATCCACACCTTGGCAAAAAAATTAGCTAATACTGTAGTGCATCAAAACTACGATGTGTTTCAGAAATACGTAGCAATTTATTACTTCGGCGTTGAATAATAATATCACAACGACTACATTCGTTATTAACAATTGTTAATAACGAATGTAGTCGTTGTGCCCAAGTAATTACTTGGGCAACTTAGTTCCTTTAACTTGCATTGAAACTTTGTTCGTGTTGACCGACTGGTTTTTTATCTGCTCGAATGACGATTTTATAATTATCTGCAACCATTTGGTCTAGAAAAGTCTTAAGCACATTGATAAGTTGATTATGATCATGAAGTAGACGCTGTAATTTTTGAATAACATCTCGTTGTCGTCCCTGACCGTAGGTCAACTTTGGTCGTAAGACCAACGTTGATCTGTTTCAAGTTCTTCGTTACCAATGAAGTATAATTGAAGAAATTTTGGGAGTTTCATTAGACATCGGCAGAACTGAGTCTAATCGGTAATAAATTTGGCCTTGAACCTTATAAACTGGGCTGAAATTTTCTTCGTGGCATATTAATGAAGCTCTAAATGAAATCATTTGAAAACGACAGACGTATCGACGTATATTTTGTAGGAAATGATTGGAATCTGGTGTTTTTCCATTCATATATGCAAATAATTGTGATGGTAGTACATCTAATGCTGGTAAATTGACTTTACCACTCGAGCAGCACAAACCAGCAGTTTCGCTTTTAAATTTCCTCGCAAGACAATACTCACATATAGTATTCATTTTTCAAATGACAATATTTGAATGTTCACTGTATAGTTTTTTGCCATCATAATAGAACGCCTGAAGTTCTAAATTCTCTATTTTACTTGTTACAGCTCGTTTTTTGCGTAACATAATCATTCTTTCTTTATTTCTCCTATTTTCCACTCCGCGTTGATCAGCAGATTGACGATTTCTAAGAGTTCTCATTAGGTATTGCACTACTTAATATGTGTTCTTTCTTCTTCGGTGTAAACTTCTCTAATTCTTTTCATTCATTTACGAATATTATAAAGCACTTTTTCTCGTTATTCTTCTGTGTCAATTCGAATCCACTTGAAGTTATGCAAATACTTTTTTTACGTCTTGGCATTGTGTATATGTAATGTAATAAAGTAACACAAAATTAATCTTTTAATTGTTATTATAATGATTGTTATTATTTTTTACTTGTCAAAATCACTTGAATTTGTTTAAATACTGTTCACTCTCAATTTCAATTACTCTTCTCTCAACTGCGTATTACAATCAAACTGACAAAAGCAATGACAGCTGAATTCAAATCTTTTAAGAATTTTATAATAATTTTTTAATGTTCTCAGTCGTTCTGGAATGTTAAAGAAAATTTTAGAACTTTCAAGATTATTTTCGATAGTAACAGACCACACTGGATCCTTACAAATTTTTTTGATGAAGGTAGATGGTTCTAGAATATTACGGCAAAATCTAGGAACATTTAGAAGACCTTATGAGTCAGAGAAGTAATTCATGTTATATTTTTTTAGAACTTTCTAGAACATTTCAGATCGATTTTAACAGTTGCACACATTTTGGAACTTTTTAGAGTATTCTAGAAATTATTTAGAACCTACCAGAACATTCTAGATCGATTTTAACAGTTGCACACATTTTGGAGTTTTATAGATCATTTCCAGAAGTTCTCATAAGTTAAAAAAGGACTGATATATTTTTTCAAATTTTCGCCACCACCCACTTCCACCCACCGCAACCAAATTCCCATACTCTCACCGTGAGACCAAGGGGTGTTTACCACCCCAACGGGAAGTTGATTAGAATTGGTGGTGATACATAGAGAAAAGCCTGTCTTTACAAATGAACGTTAGCAATATATTATTATATATTAGCAATATATATTTATTTATATATTTAGATTTGAGATATTTTTTGGAAATATTTTATTTACATTTATTATATATATATATATATATATATATATATATATATATATATATATATATATATATATATATATGTATATATGTGTGTGTGTGTGTGCGCGTGTGTGTCATTTGTTCAATAATTTGATAGGTGGTGACGTAATCTCATTGCTGTAAAAATTTTGGAATTTCTGATCAAAAAATTGAGACTGTCGTCTCTTGATGTTAACTTAACCTAACGTAACTTAACACTACCTAAGTAATTCTAAAGAGACCGAAACAGGTGAAAATCTAAGGATGCAAGGTTAGAGCGAATATGGCGGATGCATTAACATTTCTCAACCAAGCTCTCTCAATATTTGCATGTGCGGTCTGGCGTTATAATGGTGAAAAACTACACCCTTTCTGTTGATCAATTCCGACCGTTTTTTTCACTAGTTCGTATTTTGAACCTCATCAGCTGCTGGCAGTACAGATCCAAACTGATGGTTTTGCCGGACAGTATAAGCTCATAATGAATAGCCCTTCCATAAGCCTTTCCAATCCCATGATACTTATAGCATCAACTTATTACGAGTTAATCCAGGTTTCTTTATAGTCTGTGGAGCTTACTTGCCTTTTGACCATGATTTATTTTGCACGTTATTGTCATAAGTAAACTATTTTTTATCACCAGTGATCAATCTGTTCAAAAAGAGTTCGCTTTCATTATGCTTCAATAGAGAATAGCAAATTAGTACATGATTTATTAGATTTCTTTCAGTGAAATCCCGTGGGACCCAAGTTTCGATCAAAAAGGCCAAAACTATTTGTGATCAATCTTCAGCTCTTCAACTATGTCGTAAGGACTAATATGCCGATTTTGCTTGTACTTTTTATAAAATATCATTTATTTTATCCGTAATAGGTCGACCAGAACGAGGTTCATCTTTTTGGAATGATACTTCAAAATGTATTAAATTTCTTCTTTAGATTTACTCAATTTGATGGACAGAAAAACAATGGAAAATCTGGTCAAGAGCATATCAGACCATGCTCATTATAGGGTTTCGAAGCAATTATTATAAGGAAGTGCGCTATATATGGAAAAAGTACATTACACTTTTTTTAATGTTTCCCGCATTGAATAGTTATAAGCATATTTTAGTCGCCTATAACTAGAAAAGCAAGTAGGTATGTCAACTAATTAAAACGAGTGTAAACAAAAGTGCATCAGCAAAAGAGCGAATCTTCATGGCAATTACGTCCTTTTGTTGAGAAGCACAGTTTTTCGGCAATAACTAAAAAAAAATATATATTCGATCATACTCAAATAATTTTCGGTGAAAGTATTTATTAAGCGATACCTTTGTAATTTATTTCATATTTTTGGACATACGGTTTAGAACATAGAGGGAGGGGACGACACAAGTTCTGTTACTCTCGGAGCGATTATTTCAAAAATTGTTAAGGTAGTCAGAAAAATTGCTTAAAAACTTAAAAGCGATTTTAAAAGAAAGGTCGAAATATTTGCCAATCGTTGATGTTTTCTGAAAAAAATTTTTTTCTGATTTTGGTACATGTAAGGAGTGTCCCCTTAGAAATATTTGTTTTTTCTTATTTAACCACCAAACTAAGTAGCGGATTGTATACGACATCTACCCTATAAATTTCATCCACATACCTCATGTAGATTTTGAATAAAATATATGTGACTTACGGACGGACGGATACGATGAAAATGTAATAGTTCCGTTTTTGCCATTTTGGCTCGGAACCTTAAAAATGGCGGGACACAGTTTTTACTTTTTATTTTGTTTTTCTAAAAAGTCATCTATTTAATGGTATCAAAACTAGCCTAGCCATATACGAACAGCACGACCAAAGAGATTTTACTGCAAGTTTTTACTAATACAAAACGAAAAAACCTTTTCTCCGACCTAATGTAATATCTCTCTTATGTTTCAACTTTTATTAATTGCAGTATTAATACTCTAGTATTGTTTTAATTTCAATTATTGTTGTATTATTATATGATGAATATAAATCAAATTCATTAAAATATTCAACCATTGTGTTGCAAGGTGTGGATTAAGTAACAGTAACATTTCATATTCTATTACGCAAACAAGTTTTTCAAATACTAGAAGGACTAAAATTCCGGTCAATTGACATGCTTTTCCAGTTTGTCTACTTTAAATTTTTTTGCGAAAAATAGTTTTTAACAAAAAGATTCTCTGGATAAAATTTAATTACTTAAGGCAAAATAAATATAGACATTCAAATTTATCTGTGTAATTTTAAGACTATAAATTTAAAATAACCTGTCTCAAAGAAGAATGGATCTATAACGAGAGCATTTTCACGTGATGATTTTGTGCGATTTCATATGTCGACCGAAAATGAAAAAAAAATCCCTTTAAAGTCTTGAAATGGTGTTCAAAAACGAAAGCCCTTGTATAGCGACTGTTCACCGCTGATCGCTGGTTCAGCGAATTTAATTGCGATCCAGTAACTTTGGCGAACAAAGAAAAAAGTGGCCGCTTTTTTGATGGCTGTCACAGAATAAAACGTGCTGGTAATGAAAAATTTACTACAAGAGAATAGACAAATCTCATATAAGAGATTTATCATGTACCGCAAATTGGATCGAGAAATGCGCATGGAAAATTCTACATGGGGATTTTAATGTAACGAGAGCAGTTTGACATTGGCTATGCAAATTTGACGCAGGTTCGGATACAGGTTTAGATAGAATAGTGCGGTGACAGCAGGATAGTAAAATTTAAAGCAGGCTTCTGTCGGTACTTTCATGAAGTATTTACAGTCGATTAATCATGAATTTATCAGAACGGTACACTCGAAGCGTCAGTCGACCGTGTGCGGTTTCACAACGAACCAACACCTACCAAAACTAAATGAGTGAGAAATGCAATTCATTGGACTTTTATTTAATTGACTGTTTATCTGGAGTCGGTACTTATGTGAGAACAAAGAAGCGTCATGTTGAAATAAATATAAATGATATCAATTTTCATTTGTAGCTGTATTATACACGAAGAGCACGATGGAAACATGTTGTTTATCTAGCTTCTAAAATAACGTAGTGCGCAGGATTCGCGGAAATGGGTCCTTTCTTATTAAGGCTACGTGATGTTATTAATTTTGTGGAGGCGCAACGGCTGAGTGCTTTTGGTGACCGGCGGGGCGGCCCGGGGCGTGGGCGTGGGCGTGAGCTCGGGCGCGCGTCTTCTCACTTCATTGGGTTGTTGTTAAAGAGAAAAGTGCGCTAAACGGAATGCGATTTCAGCATCGGCATCGTTTCTTTTTTCATAAAATAGGCTGGTAATATATCTTTACGGAAGAAAGATATACAATCTTAGTGATGAGTTTTATTATTTTACGTAGTTCTGTTTTGGTTAAGAGGGCACAAATACGAAGAAAGAAAGAAATGCTTGTTAACATCTAACGGGATAATTGAAAATATGATAATGAACCAAAATTAGAAGGGTTTTGGTAACCACACGTAACCAACAGTAGTAAACTGTCAGTTAGATGTTGTTGCAATTTTTCGAATCGCCGAGTGAAACTATCAGTGCAGCGTCTACGATGATGGATCCTATCCAAAAAGTGCAGAGTCCACGATTCGCTCAAGATGCGCGATCGGTGAGCACACGACCTACAATTGAGCTCGAGCTTACACGTATTTCGGTGGTGGAACTGGAGTGCGTCTAATGACGGCCGCTGGCGCTGTCAGATCAGTCTGTTTTAGCGCGATCGCCAACTAGAAATTAATTTTAAACAGTGGTGTGAGAAATGCAGGCAAAACTATTTTCGCCTTATTATTTGTGTGTAACGAGCATAGAGACAGATGACCGATATGATTGATGCAGTTATGCTGTAATTCTTTAAGATCCGATGTTAGAATAGAAGTAAAAACTCTTCAATTAAAATGTTTAATTATATTGATCCAATGTCGATAAAGAACTTAAGTTTAAGGATTCAGCTCTACTTAGTAGTGTTCGGCTTCATCTTCAAGGCAGTTTTGATGGCATATTTTAATGCCTAACGGCGAAACTCTTACATTGTTTAAATGTAGGGTAAAGCATATAACCAGCATGTAATGTCTATGTCTATGACTAAGACCAACGAACGTACGAATGATAATAGTCATTTGTTGTTAACTAAATAGCGATATTAAACCTTTTGATAATCTTCCATAGTCTCTTCGACGTAGAAGAATGATTACATCTTTATTTTTGCTGACAACCCAACTAGTTATTGTTATGATTTTCTATAGATCTTCCCTAAATCTTAGTGACAACATATGAAAGGACTCTATGGCACGTTCTAAAATTTGTATCCAATAAGTATGGCATTATCATTTATATCGAATCATTGAACTTATGTGGATCCATCTTATGAGTATAACAACGAAAGTATTTCAGAGTTGATTCATGAAAAACACTTTTATGCAAAAAAATAAATAAATAAATATATATGAATTGGGAACATACTTTTCTATACAAAGTAGAAAAGTAGAATTAAGAATTAAAAGTAGAAGTAAAAAGGACTGGAACTAATTCAGTGTATTAAGTTTTATAGTTAATAAGTCAAAAAATTATGCTGCTCCAAAATTTACTAGGAAAATATTCATTAACCATGAATGTTGTGTCTAATGTTCTAATGTTGCAAATCGGAGTTCAAGGTAAACTAATGTAGACGGATTTAGACTAAAAAGTTGTACTTAACGTTTTAAAAATCCATTATCATTACTACAATTTCTTTACAAAGCGCAAATCACTGTAATTTTGCTTCTGCTTCGTTTCGTTGTCTCGTTAAAAACTAGGTTAACTCCCTTGGCATTGCGGTCGCTTTTTATAAGGCAATTGAACCTTTTAGAACAATCTAGAAACATAAAGAAAAAAAATTCTGGGCGAGGTCTAGACGTTCCTAAACTAGATGATGCTATTGTTGTATTATATTTGTGTGTAGGCGTAATAGTGCAAAAAAAAAATATCAGTTAAATAAGGTATTTAGTAATTTTCTGCGATCTTTGTGAGCAATTTATTGGTAGAACGTCATTTATTTAACAGTAATATTTACTTAAAAAAAAAAATATTTAGATTCTATGCGAATTTATGAATTCAACATTTTAGTTTTTTTTTTTAAGTAACAAAGAATAACGATTTTATGTATAATAATAGTGTGAAATTGCAAATAACTACTGACCGCACACGGCTCCGCGCGCGTGAAATTTCCTACACCATATATTTCTGTTTAAATCTCCACATACTTCTTTTACATTGACCGTTCTGTTCATAACTTCGTCTACGCAGATATAAAATGATTATTTAACTTTTGTATGCTGAGCCTATTCAATCCGATTCCAGTTACGAGCCTATTCCTGATTTCGAGCCTGGTCCTACTTACTTCCTGTTTCGATTTTGGTCCGGTTTTCATTCCTGACCTTATCGTGTTCATGATAAAGTTGTTATGTACTATCCTGCACTTAATGGAAACATCACATTATCTTTCTTATACTTTAGTCGTACAAACCGTTATTGTCTTTCAAATAAACAGGCTAGATATATAATGATTAGGCAAAAAAAAAACCTATTACACATGACTTTTTAATGAATTTATTAAAAAAAATTCATAGATCTCATTCTATACACGGCCTTCGGGTATATTGGAAATGAACTCAATAACAAAAACAACAATTTAAAAAGAATAAAAACCAAAATCATTTATGTACTATCGTATATTTAAAATGAATCACAAGAAACTGTGCTTAATTAAAAAAAAGTAAAGTTTAATGTTTTTGGTGATTGAACAAAAACAGTATTTGTGATCATATTCGATGCAAATCGTAATTCGTGAATTTTAAAAAATTTTTAAAAAATCGTAAATACAAAAATTTTCTTTATTTTCGAAAAATAAAAAAAATGTTTCAGATATTGGGTCAATGTTCAATACAAGTAACTGTACCGGTGATCGTACTTCGTATTTCTTCTACAATCGCCTCGGAAAACGGATTTCTTGCGGTGTAGGCATAAATGATAGCGTTGATATTCAGACTTCTATATTTCAGCATGAGCTTCTCATGTGGTGACCGGAGTACAACTGCACCAAAGCGATGCACCAAATCCGCTGCAATTTATAGATGGTACATCCGCACATCTGAACTGTATACATTACAATCGAGAGGGCGTGGGCAGGCACTTCACATATTTGATGTAAGAGCGCCATATGCGCTCGGTATACTGAGTCGCGGCCGTACCGTATAAATCGCCTCGTCAAGGTAAAATTTAATATACAGTTCATATGTGCATCACAATAGTTCATTACTCCCGTATTTATAATTAAATATGACAAAACACAAGACAAAAAATATTCCACAAAACACATGAATATAATCAAATATTACAAAATAAACAATTCATAATAACTAAACCTTATCCGGGTAATAAAATACAACTATTTAAACTATTTCATCAATACACAAAAAAGCAATTACACACAAAAAAGAATCCTTAACCTAAGTCCATTTACATAACATTTATAAAACCGTACACATTTATTTACACATTTTCAATTTTAAATACTAAAAAATGCGGTTGTGCGTAACAATAAAAAAACGTAAAAAAAGAAATATCTAAATGAGTTTAATAGTGTTCTTTAGAAACTCCATAATAACACCCATTTTCAGCGGTTTTTTGAGATTTTTTTAAAAAGTTACGAAACTATATAAAGTTTTTCTTTCACTTGACACCTATGCTTACAGATAAAGTTACTAGAGCGATTCGTATTTACGTTGATAATGGGGCTCCTACTGGGGCGATAAAAAATATCTTCAATGTTAAAATTATAATTCTTATAATAGTATTAATTATCAATCGTATTTGGCATTCATTGTGGTAATTGTCATCTACCATACCACACCAAGCTAAGAGCTAATGTAACGATCTATCCGTTAGGTATCGTGCATCATATAACTGAAGCCACTTTCTCAAAAATCACAAGTCTTGATTAATAAAAATATCAAAATGAAGCATATCATAAACTACTCTGGTGCTTATCCAACCCTTTTGTGAAGTCGTACGCAAGTTTAATCTGACTTTAAATTCTTTTTGCAAAAAGTACTTTCATAAGGGACCACTAAAGTACCGATTCTTTGATTATCATAGGCTCAAACGATAGATAATTTTACACTCTAGAGTAGTTTTCGTTAAACGTTTTAATAACTCTTTCGTTTTCTAGATATTTGAGATTCTTTGAAAAATGTTCCAAAAAATTAGTCAAAAATTTTTGTTTTTTTTAATAATTAATATTTTTCAAAAAGCCAATTAATCAGAGTTCATTTAATCAGTTAATAAATCAGTTGTTGAAAAATGTGGTTTTTCACACTGAAAATCGATGTGTATCACTATCAAATATTATTAGCTTTTATATCAGGGAAATAATTTTTGGGATCGGATCTTAATTTCCAGAGCTCATCTCATACAAGCATACGAACAAATGTACTGCAACTACGATGTTCATGAGGATATAATACTGTGACACAGCAGACAACATTTCATGCGGTGTCGCATCGACAATTGCCGGTTAAACAAACCGTCCCGTAGCCGAGCGCAAACGCTTTTGTAGCGCGGCCGGCGCTAATTCGGGGCCGCGGCGCCGCCGCGAGCTCGGCCGAGGCGCGCGGTCGAATACGCCGTTTGAGCGCGCGCCGCGCACCGCGCCCGATAATCAGGCCCCTCTCGCTGCGGATTAACGCAGTTTCCGTGTTTCGGTCGATGTGACTCCCTGCGAGCTCGTGTTGCATTCGGTTACGTGATTGCTAAATTCACGTGACCGTGTGCAATACACGCAACGCATAATGATATATGTGCGCTTAGGCGGATAGCGAATTGCATATGTGCATTAGTCGGATGTAGTGGGAGTAGGTTTTATTTCTCTTTGCCCTCTCTTTCGTATTTATGAATGTCTATTTCTTACAGGTTATTTACATAGTGATGGATCATTAGTGTTAAATATTCGAACGTAACGCCTGTCGCTTTCCCTATTAAATCGACCGTTTCAACGTCCGTTGATGTTATTTAATGACTAAATGTAACATGAATCTTCGACTCAGGATTTCAATTTCGTAAAGCATTCATTTTTCTCATTTTCAACCGCCGATTATATATTATATAATCTATTCAAGGCAGCGCATGCTTATGTATTTTAGTAATATTTTAACGAATTTTATATATATGCATATAAATATATTAGTTTGATTACACCATAAATTTTTTCTCCTTATAATCGTTCAAATTTCTATTAAAAGCTCTGCCGATTCCAATATTTTTAGATCATGACATTAATTTATTAAGAGTGATAAAAAATGGATTCTGGTAAGAAAGTACCTCGTTAAGTTTGGATCCTGAAAAATATTGCTACAATATCTACTTTTTAGGCTTACTGATGTTGTACCATATTTTGTAAAACCTTTTGATTGTCTTGCTATATTTAAAATTATTATGTGTATTTCGATTAAGTTCTCTTCCAGTCTTTCAATGATCATATAATTATTTAGAAACCTTGATTTAATGCTTTAGTCGAGGTAATTTATATAGTATAGATTCTCTATTTCTTCAAAATCCGAAATGTATTCGATTCACTTTTCTTATTCCAGTTACAATAAACTAATGTCACAAGTTAATAATATTGGAATCGATAGAGCTTTTTACAGGAATTTGTTCAAATTAAGGATAAAAAATTGAGGCTGTTAACAAAATATGTATGAAATTCCTTAAAATATAACTATAAAATTCATGAGCAATATACTGTAATGTACATTATAAAATAGTTAATATTTGTAGTTTTAACTTAAAAGATAAATCGTTTTTATTTGGGAACTTAATATTCTCAAATTTCAAATAGATTGGCATACGGACGAACATAAAGTTCTTGTAAAAATATTATGGGATATCGCCTAGATACAGCATTATGAAAGTATCTGTGTCTTTAGCTTTAGAAAGTAATAACTGCATTATCAAAGTTACAAACAGAAAAGTTAAGAACATATCTCTTTCACTAGGTTTCCTTGCTGCCTTTCCTTCCTTGATCCTTGGCTGCATCTGAATGAAAATAATTTATTCGGCTCGTTTTACTTCGGTCCGGCTCTCTGCGCCCCGGCGTCAGTTCCTCGTCCATATTAAAACTCGGTAGCCCTTCGGGGCTCCCGTGAAATATTTACGCCAGCGTGCACTCTGCGATATTTATGCTCGTCCTAACAGAGCCGTAAGGTGTAATAACGCGCTCTCGCTCTGTCGGCGCGGCGAAAGTTTTTGCTTACGGCCCTTTCCTCAGAAAGTAACAGCCACTAAAGCGCACGCGGTCCGAAACACGGCACCGCCAATTTGGCTAAAACGCGGCCGTCGCCGCGGCGGCGCGCGCGCCCGCCCACTGTGAATACCGAATGATGCGCCCGAGCCGCCCGCCCGCCTTTATCATAACGTAGTCCGTGTGACCGCCGTAATTCAGTTTTAAAACGTTACGGCGCGATATTTAACGCGGCCGCCGACGCCGCCGCCGCCGCCGACGCCTCGGATGAGTTATGCGCGCCCGGCGCTGTCCGCGGGCCCTGTTTGGGTTTCGGATAGGCCTTGTTACGTAAAATAACATCGTTAACGGAGGCGAACGCGGGATATTACAATACTGAGGCGCCGATTCGCCGGACCTTGAGAAATTTACTGCTGCCTAATTAAGGTCGCTTCGGAAAGTAGAGATGTTTGTTACAGCGTTTTCGCAGTGCGTTTGTTTAATAAGTCGAATGCGAAGCGGACGAACGTAAGCACGGCTTTGCGCCGTAATAATTAATTCTAAACGGAATATCGTACTTGAATTTTGAAAATTGAAACAGGAAAATCGTATCGGTATGTACAAAATATTTAAATATACCAGACGAAAATATTGTGTAATATAAACGTGTTGCGGGCCAATAACCTAGAACAAGTTTATGTTGCCAAAGAATATCGATAAGATGTCCTCAGAGAGAACATGCTTAGATCATTATTACACTTCAAACCATATTAGCTTTTTAAATAAAATTTGTTATGACATAAGATAAATGTAGATTAGGTTCCTAAATAAAACGGAAAATTTTCAAGTCACAAAAAAAGTGATAACATTAAAAAAATAAAGTGGCTAAAGACCAACCAGATTCACGTGGAGAAGATTCTGTGCTATAAAATATTGCATAAGTTTTGAGTGAAATTAAGCAACAAATTTTATATATATACTTTCTTTACGACTGTTTGTATTTCTTGTAAGACTGTAAAAACTTTTGTTAAAATATTAAGGTCGGTGGTTTCGAAGATAAGAGAGGTTGAATTGTCGATGCCGGTATATATTGATTAATATATATTGAACAATGTGTTTTAATAACATTAATTTAGTATTTTAATAATATTATTTTATTATTTGAATTTTTCATAACAAACCAGTTCACTTAATACTAACTTTTGCGCTCGGCTCTACTCGCGTGGACGTCGAACGATTCACTTCATCTCTTACATAGACCGATCACGCTGTCACCCATGAACACGATGTTGTTTTTTTTTCCTTTAAACTATTGCATAGCTTTTATCGCGGGCTTTGAGCGCGGCGACCGAATCAAGAAATTCCGTAACGAAAATAAAACCTAACACCCCCCTCTCCACCGTCCACGTAGCTTGGCTGAGCGTTCGCTTAACGTGAACGTATATGGTACGACTGTACGAAGCTTGCACGGATCGAGACGAGCTGCTCCGAAATCGGACGATACGTAAGCAACTATTTGTGAGAAAGTATATAGGTGTATAGGAATCTATCTTTATAATGCCACACTCACCGCATGTGTCCCGTACGTATACATGTAGGTATATGTTTGTTTACATAAGTACCTATTGTACCTGCTGCTATTCACTGTTGTACCTATGTACAACAGTGAATAGCAGTTGCTGGTGAATAGCTATATGCGTAAAATTTGTGTATAAAGTGTTTTAAATATGAATAAACAAAGTGCATTTTTTTAATGAAGTAAGTTATGAAAAACTTGAATTAATATCAAAGAAAAAAATATGCTGCATAAATAAGTAAATAATTATAACTGCATAAGTTGATGGAAAATGCTATGCAATAGCTTTACCGCGGCAGTCCCCGAGTGCCACACGTTTAATTTTTTTTTGATATCAGTCCTGGACCCATTTTTGATTTCGACTCTAGTTCCGATCTACATTTTGGTTCTATTCAAAATATACATAATTCACCCGCGACTCCGCCCGCGTAGATACACAACGAATTCTTTCAAATTTTATATCGATTGATAACGTTATCGACCATGGTTCCGACGTTAGTCCCGTTTTCAATTCCATGCCATATTCTTGCACATAATATGCAAAATATATAAAAAATATGCAAAATGCCAGTATATTTTTTACTACGCAACGATTTCACTAACGCTCTCGACCTCGATCCCGCTCTTCCTCGCAATTCCGATCCGGGATCGATGTTGAACTTGAACCTGTCTGGGACAGAATTGTTACTGATAGTCAATTGGTGTAAGTACAACGATCATGTAAGCGAAGTCGGGAGCGAAAGTTAGTATTTTTATATATCATAGCCTATATACTATTCTGATGTATATAAGCTATATCACTTTAAAGTTGGTCTAACTCACTTCTTTACTATTTGACATTGATAAGTCGACGAAAGTAAATTACAATAACAAATCTGCAAACTTGAGAAAGCGCGTTTTTTGAATCGCGAATAACTATTAAGTGACAGGCTAACTGCGATTAGGAATCGCGGATTGAAGGTTCCGCATCAAAAGCACTATTTATTTATATACTTTTTGTTATATTCTATATTAATGATTTTGAGTAATACAACCACAGCGCAATTTCATTTTATCCAAAGCGCCATCTATGGGATGGAATTGTGAAATTAAAATGTACGCATTGTCTAATAGGTATTATGGTTGACGTCGCGATATTTATTCGTTATATTTACATAGTGTCTGTGGTGGCACACGTACAACAAAAAATAAGGACACTAAGAAAATAATGTCTCCGACTATTTTTGAGGTTTATTAATGTATGTTGACTGTTTTCGTTTTGTTATGAAGTATGGTTAGAAATGCATTTTTTTGATTAATTTCTATTTTTCGGATTAAAAACTTCGAAGATGAAGGGAAATGTTTTAATTTTTAACCAACTTCAAAAAAGGGGGAGGTTCTTAATTTGACTGTATGTATTTTTTATGAGAATAAGATATTTTCTTGCGGTAATGTGGAACCTATATTTTAAGTTAGACCTCGGTGAAAACTGCATTCGATTGCGTGCAGTAGTTTTTGCGTGACGCAATACAGACAAATAGACAGACAAAAATTCAAAAAAATATCATTTCTGCTGCCGTAGCTCTAATAAAGACAGATCCCTATATTAGTTTTTATTCAATATCTATCTATAAAGGACAGACATCGGTCCGCTACAATTTTATTGCATGTGTAGATGTTATACGATGCATTTGACCACACTGTCTTTTCTAATTGGCTCACCAAAATTAAAATAGGTTTATTTAGGCTATAGTTCGCAATTGAGTCGTTTAGGTTTGTAAATGTGCGACATATTGACTTTGTTAATTCTGGGGAATCGCAGAAAATAAGTTATAAGAGGAGGATAAACCAACAGAAACAAGTGTAATACTACGACGGGTGGATGCATTTTTTTCAACGGACGTGTACAACCTTAAAAACAGCTTCACTCGTCTGTATTTTATTTAAAAAACGAACCGTAGACTTACGAAGCGATGAATTTGTCGTTTAATTATAAGTCAGATGTGAAATAATAGTTGCTGTTTCGGATCTGTTGATGCATTTGCGCTTAGGATCCGGCGGTCTAGCCGCGCTGAGCGCCGCTCGCGGTCCGCGCCAGTTCCGCCTGCTGCGAGTATTGCGGTCGATGCACTATGTTACTGCAACAGCTGCTTACGACTTTTTTACGAGTTTTCGTTTTGCAGCCTCCGGCGGCGCCTCCGCGCGCGGCCCGTCCACATGTGTTATCGCCGGAATTTATCCGGTGCGTGCCGTTTTTAATTTCGTTCCGAAAACGAGCCCGTTTCCGGCTGGGAAACATTAATAGCTCGTTGAAATGATCGAAAGGCTTTTATATAATTCCTTGTTCAAACTTCAAACCGTGCTATATGGATTATGATTTTTATTATTCATTTGTAACATCTACGTAATTCTACAAATAAGTACTAAATAATTAATTACCTTATTCGTAAATACGATATTCAATTAAGTGATTTTAAATATTTTTTTTTGCCTTTTGATTGGTTTTTTGTTGTTGAGTGTTACTCAGTGTATTTGGAATTCTACATCTTTGGAATCAGTGTAATATAAATAATGATATATATGCTTATTTTTTCATTAAATATATTTTCACCAGATCTTATAAATATTATTCACAAGTAGTTTCCTACATAATCGATAGCATATACCGTAAAGAAAGCTAAAAACATCGAGAGTTATCGACTGCTTGCTGGCGAATATGTAGATGTGAGGACCAACAAAAGGAAAGGTAGTAAATAATTTGTCTGTGCGACATCTGGGCGCTTCCCCTTCGGTGTTCGCGCGCGCCCGCCGGCCGGCGCGCGATTCTGTGCAAATGGGAGAATAAAATGGTCACACCCACCGTGTATTGAGTGCGGAGCTGCTTACCTCGCGTTAGGCAACTTCCGCTCGGTTCATGTTAGCGCGAAGATGAAAAGTGCTCGGTGATGCATAACGAATGTTGCTCTTTGGCTCCGTGTTAGAAACGGAGCTTCAGAACTATGATATGAACTTAATCTGTTTATTGAATACGTTGTGTTAAATATTTAAATTAATAAATTGTAGTATTTATCCTTCGTTAATTGAAATAAAGAAAACAGCAAGAACGTCGATATATCAATTCAGTGAATTCATACGAAATTTTATAAGTGTGAAAGTGACTGTGTCTATCATGATGTAATAACTAAATCGCTGACTGAATTTCGATAAAATTTCTATGGTGATATTTAAACTCGGCATAGATATTAGGCTCATTTATTTATAACCGTAAATAAAAAAAAATCTAGAATTCCTTCTACTATCATACAGCCATACTGGTGCTAATTTGCCAATAAAAAAATGGGCTGGCTCGATCGGTGAAATATCAAACTCTTACAGAATTTGAAAATGAATTAATAGCTTACGCTGTGACGTTACGTCCAGTAATGAAGAGCTTCGATGGAGTACTCCCTCGCTCCTTCTTTCATTAACCTGATCCACTTCCAATAATTATCCTATTTCCTTCTAAGAGGCTGGCTACGTACTAATGAATTGTGGGGTTGCGAGTGTCCATGAGTTGTGATGACCATCTACTCTAATGGCTCGCCCGCTCCTTTGCCCTTCGATTATGCTACATAAAAAAAAAAAACTTTGAAATTTGAAACAGCAGTGTCGTGTCAAAAGCAGGGTTAATGATTGATGTTATTGTCCTCTCCATACAATCTCCATACAAATACAAATAATGTTCTCAAATTATGTATAAGTACATGTTCATAAGTTATTTAATAAAAACATTGTTCGGCTATTAAATTAGTAGAATTGCTTGAAATCTGATACCACCAATTACAATAGTATTTATGAATTTAGTGTTAGATAAGAGTTTTTGTCGCTCCCACAACAATGGCGTATCTAATGGCGTACCATGATCTCTGTATTTTTAGTGTGCGTGGTGCCGGCGTCGAAAACTGATATCACAATACTTTCCAGACTACGAAGCTGCTGTTTATAACTTTAACAGAAAAAAATGAATGGTCAATTTTGCCCATGCTCAGAATTTGAATCCAATATACCTTTATATTCAAAAGCAATACATTGACGCTCAGCCGCCACTGAACTTACAAATTTTAATTTAAAAGCTCAGTACAGTTCTCACTAGAAGTATCTATCAGAATTCCCACAAATAAATTTCTAAGAGCGAATATTAAAAGTAGGTTGAGTCATTCTATTTGAAGTGGTTATATATCAAACAAACATATATACTACTATCCATTATTATAAATATATATATGGTATCTGCATATTTCCTCCTCTTCTTTAACTTGGAATATACAAGTTTCTTTTACTATTACGACTTACGTCACTTACATAGTCAACCATTAAGTCACTTAGATAGTAAATTTGTTTAATATCATAGTAGAATTTTATTACATGGCAAATCTTAAACTGAAGCCAATAAACGACTATCGAGAACGCACGTTACATGGCAATCTAACAATGATATTGTGATTACTTTTTCCCCGAAAAATAAAGAATAGTAAATTCTGTGCACAGACAGAAATACCACACAGTAACTGATCTCATCATGTTTCGCCATATAACAGCGATAGAGTCACTGATATACCGGGCCACCTTCTTGTTCAGCTCGACTTGCAAGTTCATTCAAATGAATACATTCCCTTTACGGTAAATGCGACGCGGCGATCTTTTGACCTTTCAAGCAGAAAAATTAGTGCTATAAATCTTCAGCTGTCACGAAAGGAGTATACTTCAGTTGTAACAGAATAAATCAAGCCTCCTCTCAGTATAGATTATATCTGACTTCGAAAAAAAAAATGGTAGGTACGGCCAGGAAAAGAAGATTGCCAAGTGCCATAAATTAATATCTTGGGCCGTTTGTTATGTCCAACGGGCGTTGGGAATGGCGGAGGGCGGAGGAGCCAGGAAGGGAATAGAAAGGGTTGAATTTTCTTTTAGAGTTTGATTAAGTCATTGTAGATCAATATAGTGTTTCGAAAAATATAGCCTGGAATGATCATAGTCAGGAATAAAAATATAGGGTCAGATTTTTATTCCTTGTAAATCTAAACCACGCTTAACCCAACAGGGTTCAAACTTTAGTTGATTTAATGTAAAGCCAAATTTGAAACTTATATCAATGTATTCGTTTTTTAATAAAAATTAACATGTCGCTTAAAGATAAAAAAAAAACTAAATTTTGGAATCTATTAAAAATAATTACGTTTATTGAAGACAATTAAAACCTCCGTAATTTTGTACTGTCACTTTGTGTAGAATATTTCTCAATAAAACATTAGAAAGTTAATTAAAATGTAATAGTATAAAAGATTTATAAATTCAAAAGATATCAACATGAATATCAAACGAGTCGATAGGAAAGATGTTAAAGCGATCGCAGATAAATATGAAATAATTGCAATAGACCTAGTGAGGTGAGCGTCAACAACGAAAACGCACTTGCATTCAAATTGGAATTACATATAATGCCTGTAACGAAATTAAAAACATACATAAATCAGTGTGCATTAAAAAGTGCTATCGAAATGATAAACAGTGTTTTACTCACTGTCTTATGACATCAAATACAAAATTGGCAAATAGTACATTAGCTTGTCGTCTATACCGACCACAGTCGTGTCAAAAATTTTTCTGCTGTCTGTACACACGAGAGAGGGACACGAAGAATTTCACATGCGCATAGACCGAGATTGCGATCTTTCGATACGAAGTAGGGACGGCTATTAATCTATCTTTATTACCGGCCGTTTGATCGCGATGAATGCCCACAAAAGTGTTTATGCGTAGCCCTTCACGATGACGGGGCGGTTTTAGGCCCGCTGGCGTGGTTCGCTACTAACGCTATGTCGCTACGAGGATTACTACGCCACGCTACGGGGCGATCGTAGCTTCAACGCCAAGCTGGTAGTATAGATTTATTTTCGTCGTTTGTGAGACAGAAAAACCATTAATCTATTATTCAATAATCAAGTTGAATACTTAGAAAAATAATACTGTTTCTCTAGTCTTTTATACTTTTTAATGTACTATTAGCGAATAATAGTTTGTTTTTAATTACATAACCATTATCTTATACACGAAAGCAACAACACAAATGGTATGGTTGTACATTTGTGACAAATTCAGTATTTTAGCTGTAATCTGTTGATTTTTTGAATGTGCTTTTTATTTATTTGTCAATCAGTTAAAAAAGGATAAATAAGAATTATTCGCATTAAGATATTTTCCACTAACTCTGAATATATAATATGCATTTAAAGCAAAAATGGACTGTGCTATTGCTAATAAACATTTAATCTTAATTACACATTTAATAATCAAGATTGAAAGTTTTTATAAATTAATAATTAAGAAAGCAAATTTTCGTTGTTGAATTTGATCTCTATTTTCAACACCTTTGAATTTCGATACTGGTAGTCCCTCTAAGCCTTATGTGTTCTTTATCTGTTTATCTTGAACTATCTTAATATAATATCCCATTTTTAAACATAGTTCTTCTTTAAGAACACTTTAACAACTCCTCTGCTATTGGACTATTCTGTTATGACTTTGACATATGTAGCCATAGACGACTTGCGCTTCTGACACACACGTATATATATATCCTTGTTTTCATGCACTATAATCTACTATCATGTATTTTATTTATCAAATTTCACGTTTTGAGGAAAAATATATACATAGGTTTTTCATTTTTATATCTCCTTTGGCTTGTCGTGAAACTTGACGTTTTATATGACCCTTATTCGAATGTGGAAGTCAAAAACTGAATTATAAATATCTTCTGAGGTATTTTTCGTCGTAGATGATCTCGGCGTTACAATTTCACAGCGGAAAGTTATGTTTTACTACGAGATATTGTCATTATATCAGTATATTTATTGAATAATATAACTTCAAATTTTTCTCATAATTTTGCATCATTTGCACATTTTCAACGTAACGAAAATGATTAATGACAGTTTATAATTTACCACCTTTTCAGAACATTTAAGATCATGTCATTCTAACGTGAGCAGCAAATTCAAATACACTATGTAAAATATATACGTTCTAAAGAATAACAATTATTTAGCAGGTTTCGCCCTCTGGCTTTGCGCCCTTGATGCCGTCCCCTAGTTACAGCTCTGATTTTATGGGTATATAAACGCTGCTATGGTATTTCAAAACAACGGCGACATCAAGTAAAAAAGCGATTAGGTACATTACAAGAAAACGAATCATATTTCGCTACTGAGAGATTGAGTCTCTTTTTGCAAAGCTGACCCAGACGTTGAGAGTTCAAGTGGAGGCCAATAGTTTTTCTCTGTCCCGTACGAAGGTCAGACTATAGGCATTGTCTTAAATTATATTTGCCGTTGTACAATCACTAAGCGAATATTATTATATTTCTATTCAATAATTCAAGGTTTTGATAGTGATTCGGAAACGAAGTAGTGAAAAGTCTAAAAATAATTAATTAATTAGTACTGCACTTAATTGTTTGACGTTTTGTTTAATTGGGTTTTGAATTAACCTTAGGAACGAAAATATAATCGATTTTAAAACAATGTTAACGAAAAAAATATAGAAAAAATGTAATACGAACATAATACTTGTTATAAAAAACAGTGGCACTCCGGGAGTGCCGTCAGAAGTGAAAACTTGAACAATTACTTGTGCATTTTTTAATAGTAAGGAAATATTTTTGAGTCGTCAATAAATAATTTATAGTACATGAAATACTTTTAAATTAAGTGTTTTTTTTATTAATTATTACAAACTACTACTAAAAAAAATTATTACATTTTTCATTTAATGCGCTATTGTTATTATTGAAAAATAATGTATATTATTTTACATACAAAAATTGCAATCTATTGCTTAAAACCTAAATTTACAAATGCAATACGAAAAGTTCCGACATGAATATATGTCTGTGTTGTACATATACACACAATATATGTTTACATTATATATATTATCAATGCATTTCAACCCAAACGCAACTGTCGTGAAAATGGAACCAATATATGTATATATTTATATACAGAGGTGTCGGTTACGGTAACGGTAACAGTGTCGCCAGTTCAATAGTTTTTTTCCATCTCAAAAGTGCCCAACGCGCCTAAAAAAAAATTTCACTCCAATAAATAACTAAAGCACGTGGTATTAGTAATATACAGTACGTAAAATACTTTGTTTAAAATTACCTTAAATATTAGGTTGTCAAATCTGAAAGACATACAAGGGTCATAAAATTATAATAGCTATATAGGTGAGGATGCCTGCGTGTCAAGAGACAGTTACGGATTTGATTATGAATTATTGTTTGTGCAAAAATTACTTTTCGTTGTTTTCATAGCACAGTCAATAGACTTGTTTCTCTGTATACGTAGTTATAGGTCAGAATTACATGCATCTACATGTTTAACCTAAAGTAAAAATTAGCATTTTTTACAAAAAAAAAAAAAGACTTAAAAGGTCTAGATTATTTAAAGGTGTAAAGTATACGAACAATAATTTTAATGATTTAAAAAATGAATTAAAAAATATTTGCAGTAACTAACTGTTTATGGAGTCAGTATTGAGTAACAGCGAGCATCAAAGCACTCTGATTTATATAGGAATGACCCAGATTTGTATTTCGGTGCAGTCTTTGGTGATGATAGTGTCTCCATATTGAAGTTTTCCAATGTACTTTCTAACGTCCCGCTAAGAAAATTAATACATTTTTGGAAAATTTAAAATATACTGTTTTCAGTCTAATTTTCTACAATTGGATTTTAATCGTATCTTGATGTTTTAGAGCTCTAGAAATTTTTTTTGACCATTTTCTAAATAATGTCTATATATCTGTGTGCGTGTGTTGTGTTTCTTTTAGAATTACGTACCGACAAAATTGCGAAATCTGATTAATTCTTCTACTTAAAAAACAATGTCGATCATTGCGCACTGCATTAAAATCCATAGGTTCGTTCAAGGAATATCGTTAAAAGAAAACACGAAAAAAAGGGTATTTTTTTATAACGAATTTTTTGATGGGTTAATGCTCGATAGTAGGACATATTTTTTTGTTTAAATAACTCCGTTATGTGCCGTATAGCAGTTCAAAATTGAACAATTTATTCGAACAATATAATTGTCGAAAAATTAAAAAAAAAAAGTTGTTTTTAATGCGTAGATGTTTGAACTCAAATAGTCTATGATGTATTAGAACAATGTTTTTGGGCTTGAAAAGCTTCAAAAAGCACTAAAACCAATTTTTTGAACTTGATAAGCACAATACTTTACTACTTCCTTATTTTTGAACGCTTTGAGTTTTTATTATTTTTTTGTTGACTTTTGACGTCTTCGTGACTCAAAAAATATTTGACGTATTCGTTGTTTCTTATTCCCTGACTGGGGCAAAGTGCAAAGGGAGGTTTATGTGTGTTGTCATGTATGTACGTATGCAGCCTGTTCTTATGTTCCTGTGTAACTATTAAACTTAAAGCAATTGATTGATTAGCTATATATCGTTGGATTTATTCGTAGCGATTGTATTGTGCGAGGTGTTAATTCGCGGAAATCCATAGTAGACGCCTGCCTGCAACATGCATTAACATGCAACATACAACCCACCGCTGACCCTCGAATCTGCCTCTCCACTACGAATCTCTATCCAAAAGATTGAATATTGATTCGAGAGAATTAACAGATATTAGAATTAACAATATAACGTAAAATTAACAATATAACGATAAGCGGACTGAGATAATTATAAAAATAAATAACACTTGCTTAGGTGTATTTTTTGTTATAAATATTATATTTGTACTTTTTGTAATAAATCTGTTTATTTGACATGCCATGTGATGCATTTGATAAAAGTTTTTTATTTTATTATAATTAATTTTCTCCCAAAATTTGTCCCTAAAATTAGAATTCGTTTATTTACGCCATATTTTCATGACTTAACTTCGTATACGTAACAAATCGCAACTTTTGACAGGTGATTTGGCTAAATAGTCTCTGATAAACGAAAAGATAGACTGACATATACGAGAGTGATCCTATAAGGGTTCCGTTTAAGGGCATCATCGGAGCTCGATCCGCGCGCCGGCCGCGCGGCGCCCGCGGCCCTCACCGGCGCCCTATCGCCGCGGCCCGCCCGTTTGTTTCGCCTCCTGCGATATGTCTCGCTATGCAGAACGATAACGCCTACCCCTTCGCCTATTTTCCGCCACTATCACGCTTTATTGTCGCCTTCGTCGTAAAATATCCGGCGTTATTCTCGCCGGTGCGCGTGCACCGACAAAGGAGTCGTATAGAAAACGTTACGAGCCAATTTGCCGGATATCTGAATCTCCAGGTTTCGCGTCACGTATTAAAAGAGAATCGACTATTTTGTGTTTGTTTATTCCGGGGGGGCCGGCGCTCCGCTATCGGCGCGCGATCTCGAATCGAAATCATAATTGAATCTGTGACTGTCGAAAAAAGATAATGGCTCGCTTCCCGTAGCAGCAAGCGCGTTTTCGTTTTATTGTAACTGCCCCGGTCGTGACTGCGATAGCGGCTATTTGAATGAATAAGCCGGGTTATCAAAGCGATATGGAATGTTATTGGATTATTTTCTAAATGTTAATCGTGCAATGAGAGTTCGAAGCAAAACAATATTACGTCCCTATGCACACAGAATTATGAAATTATCACGAAAAATATTTTTCAGACGCATACGAATTATTTTATCGAATATGGACTGAAAAATTAGGTATCTTAATTTATACCGCAGAACAGTATGCAATTTTGCGCGTGTTTATAATATCACGGATAATAAGTTCAGAGAAAAACTCTAAGTAATGAAAATTATTAAGTGACGTTGCGTATATTTATGAACAAAACATAAAAACTACAATTTTCACGAGAGAAGTTTATTTCCCATATGGCCAATAAAGCTTTCCATGCGTAAATTCTAGTTTTCATGAGATCAATATCAAATTTATTTGTTTTATTTCTTTTAAAGCAGAGGGAAATAATGATAAAAAAGTATCTACTTAACGTTTATTGCGATCTCGCAGATTTAGTACGTCTTATGGACACGCCATTCGTTTAAAGCCGTATAATGGAAATCAATAACGTCGCAGTACGAACTCTCTGTCACTCGTCTGGAGCCGCAGAGAGCGCCCTTCACTTACCACTCAATATTTAGGAGAGACAAGAAAATGCGTGGAGAAGTTAAATAATCGTAAGAAACGAGCTAAATTAAAAAGGACGCAACAAAATTAAAAAGTCTTACAAAGAAAAGCTATATTTGTTATAAAGGATTTTTCACCATTAGAATTTATATGGAATCTTATTAATTAATTAATAACTTATTTGAAATATTTTTATTTACTGTTAAATTATCTATGTTAAGCAACGATTTCTGGAGGGGAGATTTTTCAGTGTTTTGTTGTAAAAAATTAAAATTTTTGAAAATTACTCAACATGGCCAAGTACTGTATTTATGGTAATTTAAATAGCGTCAATATACGGAATGTTCTTTTAAGTTAAGGTTAATTTTTCTAGTCTTTCAGCAGTCGCAATATTTGATAATGCATGCGAGCAGTAGATAGTGATGTAGCGAAGGTGTATCGATGTTTCTTTAAATATTTAAATATAGAAAAGGTATTATTGAACTTGGTGACTAAACCCAATGAAAAATTGTATAAAATAACACCGTGTAAGCCCGAGCGAAAGCAAAAGATAAGGTTGAGTCACGGGTCTCGACTTAATACGACTGGCCTATATTACCTTTTATGATTTACTGACTTTAATCAACAATTCCATGCAAACTAGTTGGTTTGGAATGCTAATATTTATCCCTTTTTATTAATATGTCACTAATTTGGCCTCTTTAGAATTTCCAATTCCAATGGCACCCCATAACAGGATTCTTTCATTACAAGAGTTCGTTCTTTAGATGTTTTATTTTCTCAACCTACTTTTATTTGTGTTTTCCAAATGACTTTAACATACCCTTTTTTACTAAAAGCACCAGATATCATTTTAAAATATACCGTAATTTTCATTGCTAAGTCTGCATCTATTTCGTTAAAAGTGTTCCACGCATATTGAACAGAAATTGTACCTGTTTTGAGTTGGGTAACTTAGAAGAAATAATGAAGAAAAATGAAGAAGATATTAATTAAAAACACTTTCGATTAACGAATACTAAGACAAACAAGACAAAATGTTTTTCATTATGTGAAACTCAATACAGCTATAGTAACATATTATTATTAATTAATGTTAATAAAGTAATTGAAATACAGAGAAAATTAAGTACACCTTGATAGGAAATGATACAAAGTAATTATTTTTATAAAACGACACGTGTGAAGTACACACACTTAGTGATCAATAACTCAATAAGTAATTAACAAGTGAGGGAATTACTAAGTAAAATAAAAAGTAAACATCTAAAGTACAAATTTTTTTATCAGATTTATTTCTGGACAAACGTGCATTGTAAAATCTTTTTAATTGCAGTGTGTTTTCATCAAATATATTGTAACTGATTCTATAGTTTCCGTTACTCTTAAGGAACTCGTGCGTAGCGCATTCTATATCTTTAGATAGGTGAACACGATCTGGAGATAGTCAATTACATTCGATGCTGGCCTCGTGTGTAACCTATCCTACCCACACATTAGAGGACAATGTTACGTACCCAGGCCTATAACATTGTGAATCATTTTTCTATTAGGCGTTATTTCAAACTCAAGCACGATTTCGAGAAATTTTGTCTTAAAGTTATAACTTTTATTTCTGTGATCTGATATAATGTCACATGTCTAAATCATTTTTTTTTTAATTTTGCTTCATTAATACAAACATACAGAGGGCAGTTAGAGATGGTGCACTTTGTGTAGACGCAAATTTTTCATTTATTCGAACTGATAGGGCACAAACCATCGCTTTTAACAGGTTCATGTACGACAAGAATTGATTTTATCAACCACTGAAGTGCGAAATACTCATGATGTGCGTCTTTATCTTTCGGGAAACAAGCATATTTTAATAAATTTTACAAAACATCCTTGCATCGAACCCATAGTATGAAATTAAATGCTTTACTAAACATCCTACCAGTGCAAATTCAAATTAATTATAATTTCTACGAATTTACACTTCGTCATTCGTTCGGAAGGCAGTTTTTCCTCAAGAATGATAAAGAAACTTAAGGGTAGTTCTTTTGTAATTTCATCATGCATAGCCATAACAAATGTAAAACCATTAATGAACGAAACAGCCCGGTAAGAAGTCGAGGCGCTTATGCCCAAAATTGTATAATACCCTTTTTTACAGAGTGATTCTTTAATAATACTCTTAAATTTATATAAGGGTAAATCTTGTATATCCATAGGAACCCTATTGAACATTCGCACACAGAGTCCTTTAAATGAATTTATTACTTTGCACAGTCGACTAACATGTAAACTTAATTTATTTTTATTTCTGGTCTTGAGTTTACATCGATCACTATTTCTTTTAAACGTTTCTAATTTTTTTTTCATATAATTAATTTTCATAAATTAATTGGGATGCAGGAATTAAGATTGCAGTTCTTTCTTTGATTCTCTTATTATACAAATATAGTTTCGAACATTATAAAAAGTTTTGGATACATTTTAAAATCCATTCAACAGTGAAAATAAAAAAAAACAGACTGGATATAGAAAATGATTGCAATTTTCATAACATAAAATCAAAAAATGAATAGTGTCAATTCAATAAATTTAAGCTAGTGGCAAATAAATTCGATGCCCTGCACATAAACTTTGTTTGTCGTGTTTTCTCCTGCTCTTACGCCGAGTTTACTTGAGTACTGATCGATAATCTCTCTGGTCGCGGACCCTTCTCGTCTAATGCGGACTCGAAATTTCAACCCCTAACGGTTCAACGACCTTGAGCGCGTCACCGAACGAGGGGACGTTTTGTCCACTAGCTGTAGCGAACGGGCGCGAACAATATTTGCAGATAATATCCATCCGCTGTATATATTAATATTTGTCTCGATACGCGTACGTCGAAAATTTGCAGTGCATGCTGCGAACTTTCTTATGTGCGAAAAAATGCTGTATACCTAAAAAAAAACCATAAGACAGGCTTACTAAATATGAAAGTGAACTAGATTTTTTATGCTATTCTATTTCTGACAAAGAGCAGTTCATGAAACCATCATTTAGCAAAAATTTTATACGTCTCTTAATAGTTTTACTTTAGTTTAACGACTTTACCTTCTCGATCAAGAAAAACGTGTTTACTAGAAAGGAGAAAAGCGACTAAAAAAATAAATATGGCCGGTAATGGAAGTTTTAAAAATATAAATATTTTCTTAGAATTAGAATACAAAGAAATATGTTAAAATACTGCCGAGTTATACAATAAGTAAAGAAACGTAAAATAAAAATAAAGTATTCAATATTCATATTGATAATTATGGAAATATACATACGTATATATACACTTGAAAGAAGATCCTATAATAATATTGAAAAAAAGAATTGTACTTAAGTTAACGTAATAAGTAAATTAATGAAGTAAATAAAAAAAAATAACGGCTGATCTTGCAGGTCTGGATAAAAACTTTTCGCATACTTTTTGAGCATAAATGTATTCGAGCTCTTTGAACGAAACAATCGCTTGGGTCTTGATATTCCTAAGCCCATTAAAGATTATTATTGATAGGTAAAATGAGTAATTTATTATTTTTCAAATATAATGTTAATTGATTTTTAATAAATCAACCTATTTTGACGACACAAGCGGCATTTGATCCGCTTTTGAGCTCAAAAAGTGTTTAGGTGGATGCAGTATGGCTCTAATGCGGTCGATTTGGCTGCAGCACAAAAATGGGTCAGTTTGATCAGTGAAATACCACATTCTTACAGAATACAGACGTATTTCAATTACGTACGATACTCAACAAGAGCTACTGCGTTTTGTCTAGTACGTTAGAGTTCCAGTGGCCCATTTTCTTCTCATCCTCCTCTATTAACCCGATCTCCTCCACTTGGTAGCCTATTCCCTGCTGAAAGACCGGCAACCCAGTTATGACTTCTCCGAGGTTGCGGGTGTCCATTGGCGGCGGTGACCATGTATTCTCTGGCGGGCCGCTTGTTTGTTTGCCCTTCGAATATAAAAAATAAATAAAAATCGATTGGTAAAGATATATAAAACTTATAGAGACTAAAATTTTTCTTTATGAAAACTTTTGTAGAACGATATTCTTTGACGAAATTGACTTACTTGCACAATTTATTGCAGCGGTTTATTACCTATATAAATGTGATTACTGCAGTAAGCCTTAAAGGATTAGGTGGCGTGTGTCATTATCAAATTTCTTTAAATAGTAATGACGACCTAACCTTTGTACTTCCGTGCATTCACAGTCATAATATACAAAATCTGATAATTTTCTATTAAGATTTTTCAACTATTATTTCTTCAACTGAACAATTCGTATTGTAGACTCGAGCAGAATTATAATTGTATAATGGCTCGCGTACGCGGCAAGTTTATGGTTTCCTATCACGAATGGGGTGCGAAGCAATGACGATGACGTTTGCTGATAAAGCTGAAATTAGTCCGTGCAGTCTGGACGATTTTAATTTGGTTGAATAAACTTAATTTAATGTAATCAGCCGTTCTGCACTTTGCACAGATTTTGTGATTTAACTGTTAGGTAAATTGCGAGACTCTGCGAATACGCCAGTGACGGCCACTTCCAATGATTAATGACCCTCTATGTTTGTACCTTGCGAAACTTAAGTTTATTTTAACCGAAACTTTATAATTTAGTGCGATTCATCAGATATTGTTTCGCGAAGTGCACGGTATTGTTTTTAATATTTTTAGAGTAATGTTATTATGATATCCTAATACGTTCATTAAACTATGAAGATCGTAATTACTACTTCGTACTCTTGATAACAGTGGACATATTTTCATTATGAAAAAACAAGAAAGAGAAAAAATAAGAAAGTAGAAAACAAATTTTTATGATTACGTACTTCAAAACGTATAAGTATCAAATTGAAATTAATGTCAATTATATAGGTTTGCAATTTCTTGAACCTGCAAAAAAATTAAATTTGTAAGTAGACCCAATCAAAAGTTATGCTATTTATGCTTCATATTTTGATCCTCCCAAGGAAATCAGATCTTATAGAGTATTTAAAGATTGCCAAAAAGATCTCATAGTACAAGTAAAAAAAAAATTTAAATAGTTCATTTGAAGTTATATCATGTGATTTTTTTTTATTACAAACTTATTTACACTTATGTTGTGTGCATGGGTTCGTGCGCATGTGCAAGTGTGTGGTTGTGTGCTTGTGTCTGTTTATAAGTTTTAGTAAATGAAGACTTTAAATAAATTTTAAGCGAGTTGAGTTTTATTTACGTCAGTCTAAAACCCTAAAAGACAATTATAATTTTTACAAATCTGAAATAATTTGATGCAGTAAATCTAAGGAAAATAAAGAAATCATCAAAAATATTTAGTGTCGTAACTTTTATCAATTTATCCCAAAACCGGTTAATCGATCGATTTCAAAATACAATTTAATTTAGAGTTTAGAAAACTGTATTGAATGGCACCATTCGATCTAGATTTATCGACAGATCGTTAAATTCCGCAAGATAGATCTTATTCAATAAATTTGTAAAAGATATTGCCAGCGAATAAAACATAAAATGGTACAAAAGGATTATTTCATTTATATTTAAGCTCAGCTGCTCGTTTTTACAGCCTTAGAAGTTCTAGAATGAAAGAAAAATGCGTACCATTACGATTGATCCATTTTACGAGAAATATTATTTCCAAAAATAATTCTCACTATCTATTTGCTTACATCCAAAAATAACAATCTCAAATAAAAATGAGTATGAGCACAGGAAAATACACACCTCATTTGATGATCTGATGTTAAATGAGTAAATTGATGTCCATTGGTATTTCTCTCACAATTTAATCAGTGGAATTTTAAGTAAAACAAAAGATTAAATATATTTTTCACTTCTTTAAAATCTATACTAAAAAAAAAACTAAATGAAGAAATCACAATAATTAAATATATTATTAATTGTGAAAGTCGTCAGTTTTAATTCTATGAACTGAAAAATAACAACAATCGTTAGGTCAATTGATTAACGGTTTTGCAAATTTTTCTCCGTATATTTTAATAAAAATGCATGTATCTAGATTGTTTTATTATCTGGATTTATAACGTCTAGATGGATCTAACCAAATGGATCTGAATCTATCTTCACCTTACAGGACCTAGTTAATACATATGTATTGCTGTTAAACTAAAAATGATTCGCTTAAAGGAAAGATCACATTTTATAAGAAGAAGCTATATACTATGGATATGATATAGTAATTATTACGATATACATATAGAGTGACATTGCAATATATATATTATATTACTGGCAGTTTTTTTCTTTGAAACTGTAATGATGTTCAGCAACAAACAATTAATGTTGAACCTGATGCCTTTGTTATTAATTCCGCATTAAATTGCACAATCTCACTAAATCCACAAAATCATTAGTGTTACTAGTGTGCTTAAAAAGTTACATTCGTACATTGTATAGATAGCGTAAATCCACGATTTTTTTCGTACTCGATAAATAGAATATGGGAATTTTCGGAAAATGAAACTAAATAGTTGTCTACCTCTGTAATAAAGTATAGATCGCAACAGAAAGTTAAGGCTTCTTTAATTTATTATTTTCCATATCGTTTTAAATAATAGCATAAAAATTTGAAAGTCGGTATACGGGCGAAAGTTTTACGTGACAACGACTTTGAATGGTAAAATCATTTTAATGTGAATATTCATTCGTATAGTAGGAAGAAGGATGAAATAATAGTAACAATTTAAAACATTTATTTATACAAAGAATTATATTTAAAACATTAATTTATACAAAGAATCTCGCACTGAATTTCATATTAACAAAATTTTATTTTTACCTTTACACATACGTATTTATATACAAATATACATACAATAACTTGCAATACATTTGCAAGCTATGCACTAATTCTCTAGAGACCGATCATAGTTGAGTTCGGGCCTCTCTCGTTCGGTGACTCATCGTTACGTTACCGAGCGTTACACTTTTCAAAGTGACTCCCAGCCGCAACTAATTTAAGACGTTGTCACGTCAAAATATATAATAATAATAATAAACTCATATAGTACCATCAGAAAACCTGTTTCGCCTCAGATTTCTATAAGAAGATTAAATAACAAGAGGAGGTTTTTAAAAACGGTCAGGCTCATTTAAGCTATTACAGGAATTCATATTAGCCTGATTTCTGCAATCTATGATACTCGCTGTCTGCGGATCACAAATTCTGATCATGGAAGCCCTCGTTACACAAAGATCTTGCTCACGATAAACACGTAAATCTGATGTATATAGGCTTTTATTGCTCCGGGAAGATCATAAAGTGAGGTTCATTAATTTCACGGTCTTTTCGACAAACAAAGTTATAAACAATGTTACAACGAAATGAAATAGTCTAGAGTAAAATGACTTTTCTTATGGTATGAATAAATGAAAATTTTTGTTTTGTATCCTTCGCGTGCGAGAGGTTATGTTTAGAGAATTGGAAAATACACGAAGAAACCGTATATAAACCAACTAAATTATTTTTAGCAAAGAAGTTACTCATAAAAAAATATACCTTTTTAAAAATTGATATGAGTTATTTTTCTTTGTGTAAAATAATACATCATGAATACGGCTTGATCGAAAATCATTTTTCGAATATTGTAAAAACGATTATCTAACATTTGCGTTTCTGATTTTTTAAATTTTTCATTACAATTTTAAAACACTTTAAGCAATAGGATAACTCTTGAAAAAAAAAATCATCTTCAAAAACCTAGTGAATTAATTGTTTAAAAGACTCAAAAACAACTGATTAGTCGTTTTTTGAAGTCTTTTTAAACAATTATTTTAATAAGTTTTTGAAGATGGTTTTTTAATTTTATAAAAGTTATTTCTATTTCACATTTTTAAGTCATGGAGTAATTATAACTTCATTTAGCTACTTTGCATGTGGATTAAAACATGTGGTTAATAAAATTCGTCAGGAATTTTCTTTACTCTTGAACGGAGCACTTGGAAAAGCTATATTTCGATCTGGAATTTACTGTCCAATGATAGTTATTCCGGGATCTTTAACATTCTTAGTTGAGTATATTAATATAAACCAAATTATTTTTATACAGATTATATACACCATTCTCATATCTTAAAATATTAAATTTCTACTATTTATGCAAATTTTTATCCTCCTGCACATTAAATTAATTCATCCTATTTCTACTGTTATCACTAAACATTCCTACTAAGAATGTCAAGAGTGATAAACGAATTAAAATATGTAGGTGGATTAAAAGATGATTTTAATTGTGTGTATTCTGGTTTTACTAATAGGCATCGAAGAGTAGTTTTTGGCGATAAATCGCAGTATTTTTCCCTAATTCCTAACCGTTACGAAGTGCTGTGTATCCATCATCAGCTCAGCATGAGATAATAACTATGAGATAGACACTATACGAGCCTAAAATATTTGAAGATATCTTTGAAGAAGATTTTTTTGGGATCTTATCATCATATCTTGATTTGGTGACTATGGGATCAGTGCAAAAGCAATACACTGAACAAAAAATAAAATTTCAAAATCAGTATCGCTGAACCTAAATAATATATATAGAAGAATATAAGAAATTTTATCATCTTATTTATATATATATATATAAATAAATAAATATTTTAAGGCAATGAACAAAGCGAATATATAGTTGAATGAGTGATTACTTAATTGAAGGAGTGTCTTTTTTAATATATGCTTTATTTTTAATATATGCCTTAAAATATTTATCGCAAAATTATGTTTAAAAGTGGCCAAGATGGAAGTAAGTAAATAAGGTTTTTGACATTTATTGTTTTGTTAAATAAGACTTACAGTGTCTGAACAAGTGTTACTATTATCATGCTGAATCTAAATAGCTAAAACGACAGTTTGTTAGTGGAACGAAACTAAATCTTATTTTTATATGTAAACGACACTATATTTTTTTTCCTGTGCTGTAAAAATCACTACTAATTTATATAACAGTGCGATAAGACATTCGATCGTAAAACTTTACACGATAATTTAAATTTATATAACCAAAATAGTGTCCTGAAGATCGTATCATAAGATTAGACTGAAAAAACCGGCTAAAGTGGGATTCAGATTCCCGTATACAAGGTTCCGTATCAACGAACGAAACGAAATTTGCAATTAGACTAAATTTAAATCAGACGTCTATCACGTTACTCTTCATAAATTTGAAGTGTGTTCTAAAATATGATAAATACCTTTTTAAATAAAATTCTTATATGTGTCATATCGACAGGCGCCTAGATTGTTACCTTTTGGAATTGAAAATGTAGATATTAAAAAAAAATATAGGTTTTTCTCAAACTAGCATTATTCTTGAATTTATTCTTAAATCTCTGTTACTATTTTTTCTGATTTTATCTCATTATTATTACCTCGCTTTATTGTCTGTCCGTTTTGTGCGTGTGGTCCTTACCATGATCTAGACAATTGAAATTTATAACATAACAATATTAACTTATTAAAACTTTTTACATTATAATATAAATTAATATGAAAAAAAAAGGCTTAAATGATATTATAAACGAATTTTAGTGTTTTTATAGTTATTTACGTTTCACGATAAGAAATACCAAGGAAATTTTGATGATTGGAATTTTCAGAGCTATTAAAATTTCATAATTACAAATTATCAAGAAAATATGGATGACCTTAGGGATCTGTATTGTACCAGAAAAAAGAATTCATATTTTATGTCCGTTTGAAAAACGTAGTTTTATTATTTCCTTATTAAAAAAGTTCTAAATACGTATCTAGCTCAAAAGTTACAGGTTTGACACAAAATTTACAACTCTGGAAACCAATAAGCTGATAATTACGTACCTGAGAAAAAGTCATCTATGAAATTTTAATAAACTTGTAAATTTCTAAACACCTAAACACCTCACGTAAAGGATACACGTGACAAGAAATTTTATTATCTTAATTTTAAATGTAGAAAATTTTAACTTTTTTTATCTTGTCGCTTTTTAATCTAAAATTGTACCACCACCATACATTTTAACGTATAAATGTTTAATTATTTATATTATTTCGTTTACATTTATCCAACATTTGCTCATTTGTTTTGGGTGCTTAAAATTATATATGTATATATATTGGTATTTGCAAATCTTCAGAATTTAAAAAAAAAGTGTGTAATATTAAAATTGCCTAATAGATATCAGACATTGTAATAAAGCGATATTTATTTTATTGTGCAAGTTAACACAAAGATTTAATTAACTTTATTGGAATACTGACGCGAAGTATAAGACAGCTCGGCCAAGATCACCCGATTTTAGAGTTACAGTAAAAAGCCCGGAGCAGCAGCCGGGGCCGGGCCGGCGCGCGCGCGCGGAGGGCGTTCGGCGAATCCCCTTCACATTTTCGGCTGCTGAGTTATAGTCTGACCAAACATTGAAGACCTTTATACAGAATTTCGCTTTCCGTTTTACGAGCAACGCCTGAGCGTTTTCGTTGTTAAATTATTCAACGGAAATCTTCTTACCGGTTCGATGTGGGTCGTGAGCGTGTTATTGATAAGAGAACATTTTAATAAATTAGGCGGTATGAAAGGGGATGCGATCGGTTCGAAGCGTGATAAAAATTTCCCGTCAAAGAATTAATAACATAATAATAAATTAACAAAGAAAGTTTAGTTGTAAAGAATAAGCATCGGCCCGGCGTTCCGCAATAAAGGACATAATTTCCGCTAAGAGTTTCGGCCGAGTGAGAACAGGCGAAGAGAGAAATTTCTAATCATGGACTTCTTTACACAAAGCGAATTTACATAGAGAGCGAAATATCTTTATGCGTGGAGGCTGCGTGGGGCGGCGGCGCGCAGCGCCCTCTGCTATCAAGATCCGTGGCTCCCCCATCGCTCAGCGCCGAGTGCGCGTAAACTCATGGCGAGGGGACTCCCTGCCTAACAGGGAATTTTAGGTTAGTGGACATGTAGGCATATAGACGGAAACACGGCAATACTGTTGCCTCATTTACTTCGTGTCGTCTTGTGCTTTTCGTTCGTGCGTCGCGTCATCGTTTGTCGTCGTAGCGTCTTAGTGTAGTGTAGAATTTTATGTGTTAATTTTAAGTGAATATTTGTATATTTGTCGGGTGTAGCTGAGGAAAAACAGTGCAAAAAGTGAAAATAAATCTATTGAGCGGACACGATCGTGCAGGACCGTTCGAGACCGATGAGAGTGATTTTTACGTTTAATTTATTGAAAAGTGAACGTAGTAATAATATTAAAATAGTGTTTTTGAAATATTTGGAATTTTTGTCGTGAATTGTGCCGTCGGAGACGTACGCTAGGTGAAATACATAATAAACAACGGACTTGTGGTTTGTTTGTAAACACGGCGGCGTGCGAGGACGCGCTCTCGTCCACTCGAACATCCGTTCACCTATGTGCTTGCATTTATTAAAGTCATATAAAACCATCACCGACTCTACTCGCAATCGATCATATCCACCGATTCTCCCTTCGAAGTGCTCAAATATTTATCGTATTTACGTATGTACCAAATGTGCCAAGTGAACTGACGTATATAATTATTTAAATCAAAGAAATGTTTACGCTATTTTATAATATCAAATTAAAGTGTACAAAATAGTTATTTACGTATAAATAAATAAAGTAATATATTTATAAAACACCACTTAATGCAAAAATTGTGAATTTCGCGAAACATATCGAAAAATCTCGACACCTGTTCGTAAGGTGGCCGCGGCCGGCGGGAGAGTTGTCCGCCGTCGGCACATGGGGGGCAGCACGTGTGCGCGCACTCCGCGGCCGCGCCGGTGCCAGTGGAGCGAGTAGGGCCGAGGGCCGCTACTACGACCGCTATATACCGATCGATAATATTACGCATTACCGCAAGCCGCGGCTCCGCCGGCGGGCCAGCGCCGCGCGCCGCGCGCCCCGAGCTGCGCGACGACACGCGCGCGCCGCCCACGGCCCGCGCCCTCCGCGCCCTGCGCCCTCCGGCGCCGTGGCCTCCCGCGCACTCCCGCCGAAATATAATATTTTACTCCGACGGGGAATGTAAATATTTTCGTTCACCCCGTTGACGCTTTCATTAATGTCGAGCTTGTGATAGTAATGATACAAAGAAGGAGCTCCTCCTGCGAATACGAATGTGAAGCGAATTTATTATTCTACAAAAAAGTTTTATCGTCCACTAACTTTAGTTGTAGATCTAAGAAAGTTGTATGTAGAAACGAAACCGAGAGTCAATTTCGTATATACCTAGGTGAAATCGAAAGTACAAATTAGAAGCGGAGAGTCGGACAGCTTTAAGTATTTATTTGGACGAAGAAGATTTTGGGGTTCCGTAGTTAACTAGTTTTTTAATAGATATTTTACGTCTAGTGTTCATAGCAAAATCTGAAGTCTGAACCTACTGTGATAAAACTAGCGCACGGAATAACGCTGACGAGGAATATTTGATATGATTGTGAGTCCCAAATCGTTTAACATGAATCCTGGGGTGCTCGCCTTCGGGAGTTACGGCTTGACAGCGCCGGCGCAGGACCTGCCGGCGGGCTTGCCACCTCTGCCTATGGGCGGCGTGGGCGCACGCTCCTCTTCTGGCTCGGCACCCGCTACGCCTGTCCATGCATCGCACCCCGCCCCCGCGCTCAGCAAGAGAGCGTCCCCGCAAACGCTGTCCGAACGCACCGGAGCCCCGCCCGGAGCCGGCAAAGACGCTGTCAAGCTTTTTATAGGACAGATTCCTCGGCATCTCGAAGAAGATGATTTGCGACCGATGTTCGAAGAGTTCGGCAAGATATATGAATTCACCGTCCTCAAGGACAAGCACACCGGCATGCACAAGGGTAAGAAGTAGTTTTGTATCTCTAAAATTAGGACGGCCGTTTATTGAATTATTATCGGTGTCGATTAAGTTTTGAATTAATCATAAGTGACCTAAAGAATTACTTTTATTTTCGGAAAATACCACATTTTTAATAGCTATTGCATCAAAATCCTTAAAAATTCCGCTAACAGTAGCTACGTAATTTGAGGATATTTCGAATTATAAGTTACAATAAATATCATGTTTTAAAAATTATATGTAAATTTTTCCATTAATATCAAATAATTAATAATTACAGGTGTTAAAATAAGATATTTTTTTAGTACTGTGTATAAAGTTTTTATATCTTTTGATAACTGTAAAAGTAGGTTAATAATAAAAGTTTTTTTTTATTATAAAAATACGTGAGTAATGATTTTTTAAATTGCTAATTAGACAAGGAAAGCACTAGTACCCAGTGACGTCATTTTTTACTAGCGCGCATCAAGTTAATGAAGTTAAATAATATCGTCGTAATATTGAGTGTAGGACATGGTGATTTTTAGGGTTTTTGTTCAACTGATATTCTTCACCAGGAACAAGAACACTAAAATAATGCATGGTACATGTAGCTATAGTTCTATAGTATTCATAAAAAAAATAATGAGCTGATATCATACTGTTAATAATACTTTAAACTACGTATGGACACGATTTTAGATTTTTATTTGGAGAACTACCGAAATATATCTCTATTTTATAAGTAATGGAGTTACACTTGAGATACGTCATTAATGAATTTTTTCGATATTATCACCCATCCCAAATGCACATTTACCATGAAAAGAATGAGAAAAAGGGTTGCCCTTTTTGTATACAGATTGAAATATTGAATAATTAACAAAATTAGTACAATACTTAGACATAATATGAAACGAACATGACAGCCCAACAATTATCCCGTGGGTTTCTCATTAACGTATCAGACACAGTACATCTGCCCTTGCTATATAACTTTTTTTTACAAAAAGTTTGCATCCATAAAGTGGCAAGTTTTAAATTGCAGCTGAGATCTAATTACAAAAGCGCACAAATTGCCCCTTGAATGGTTTGTTAACTTTACTGAGTCGAATTTTATGAGAAGCAAGGTCGTTCTTATGTCTAGTGTTAATATTATGAATGTCGCTCATTTTTTATAAAGATTCTATATTTCACTTGAAATATACCAGGTATTCGTATATTAATTATTACGTAATAGTTACAATATTAATTGTCTTCATTTTTGTTTGAATTTTAAGATGCCTTTGGTCCCAAATTATAAATACACGAGGACTCCGTTTCTGCAGCATAAAAATTGTGTTGATATTAGGTGCATAACCTTTTAATAAAATTCCATAAGATATGAAAATATGAAAGGAACTGAAATAAACTGGTCTTGCAGTCTTTTCATCTGTAAATCGCCGAATTCTTTTGACCCCATTTGTTACCATACTAAGCCTTTTCGAAAATCTGGTAATATGAGAATTTCAAAATAACTTAGCATTTAAAGTGAGACCAAGAAATAAGGGCGTGTCCACGATATCCAGTATCTCGTTCATGACCATTACGTTTATGTCCATCTATTTAGAATTAGACAAGGAAAATTTAACAAATTTTGGTTTCATTTAATTAACAACAAGATTATTAATATTACACCATCAACTTTTCTGTATATTGCATCAAAATTTGGCTGAATCTTTAAAAAATAAGGCAGAATCATCAGCATACAGTACAGACTAATATCCGTCCGTAATAAGATGTAGGACATCATTAATATAAACTAGAAATAGAAATAGTCCAAGAACTGGACCCTGTGACACACCCACATTGATTACAGATTCCGACGACCTTTCACTATTAATATAAACCTTTCGAATTTTACCACTTAAATGAGACTGTAGAAGTCCAAGCGCTCGACTCATGAATCCATAATTGTGTTGCGATAAGCTTACCAAAAGTGTCAGTAGTATAAATATCGGTCTAAAGTGTCGGTCAGGTATATTACCGGATTTAAATAATGCATTAACTTTGTTTCATTGACCTCGAAGATATATCACAATCAGCGCAAGCACTAAAAATCACTACTAAACATGGAGTAATGCAGTCTACTATCGAAATAATTATTTTTACAGAAAGGCCGAAAACTTTTGCAAAAAGAGAGATAGCAGATAATTTTTGATGGCTTATAATTTATTGTTTTTTGAACCGATTCAAATTTTGATTTAATTTTTTTTATCATGTATTACATAATTCATGAACAAATATAATATTTTAAATATCAGTAAAGTACCATATCACTTCGAAGGATTTAATTTTTTTTCCTAATTCGTAGGTTTAAATAAATAAGCTTCTTTTCGATAATTATTGATTTCAAAAGTTAGATACAATTTATTTAATACGTTCTTATATTTTGTATGTTGGACAGGTGTTCCAACATTTATTTTTTCCTTTATATATAGATATATATACAGAGTGAGCAATCAAAAGTGATTTTGATGAATGATAATAGTATTAGAATTTTAAGAGCGATTTCGAGTGTGTCAGAGCTCTAATTATCTACTATAGCATCTCTTCCCACGATCTTTTCGTTTCAGGATGACAGGATTTCGGATAATCTTTCTGAAAAAAGACTCCAACCTGTTATATTACGGCGTGACGTGTCGTAACGTGGACGTTAATTTCAGCATGAAAAGGCACGTGCTGGAGCACGCGCTGGAGCACGCGCGCGCGCAGGCCCCGACGCACCCGCCGCCCGCTCGTATCGAGGCGGGCGCGTTCCTTTTCGGCAATTTGTCATTTTCGCCTTTAGGTATTCGTTAAGAATCGCGCTCGCATTACACCGGCCGTCGACGGGCGTGCGCGCGTGGCCATGCGACGTTTTTGCAATGCGCTAAATCGCCAAGGTATACGTAGCCGTTGTTTCTGATTTGCATTAATGACGCGACGTGGAATGCTACCATGTAAGCGATCCGAAACTAACTTAGCACTAATGCACACGCGAACTCTGTGTATTCAAATAGGAGTTCAGCGGGCGAACGATAATTCACGAGTAATTGTACGAGGGGTTTAAATAGACAGCTCCTTGAACAACTAACAAACCAGTTGATTATTAGTGTTGTAAATACGGTTATTGTGACGTGAAATAATAGCGAGATTTTCGTAAATTTGAAAGTTTTATTAAGAGGAACTACTATCTATTCTGTTTTAGTCTCACGAATTTAATTTTATTGTCTGCCAGGACATTTAGGTAAGTACTTTTATTTTGTTCTGTCGTATTTTCTCATATTCATTTAACTTGAAAAAGGCATCACATTCATCAGTCAATAGAAGAACATATATACATTTTTTAATATTTACTATTTGTTAGATTTAATTCACTATCTATAAAATGGTTTTTTTATCGAAAAAGATTTAGTTAAACAAAATGAAAAAAATGTTTTCAACTTTATATTTAAAAAAAAACATTAAAAAAATGAATATTAACCGAGAAAAATATTACACCGTCGCGTAGTATTCTTTAGAAACCATGAATAATACCTTCACTAATTTTCAAGTTGTATTTATCAAAAACCATCTTATATTTCTTGGAAGGTATAACTTTTTCAAGTACTGTATTAACTATCGAATCTTAAAACGTGAGGCATATTATGTTGACAGCACGCCATTATGATCGCTTTCCAAGGAAATGAACTTTTTATGTGACTTTTAATCACCTTCATACTATCAAACAAGACAATCAGGCAGACGTTCGACTTTGGCTGGATTGAGATCTCTAGTGTTTGCCATTATTGAGACGAGCCATTAGAAGCTTCGGTATCTATCTTACGACCTAACCATCAAACACCGGTTACCATGTGTATGGAACGGGATGCAACTTAATATTTTTTGATGAGATACAAACCTTTACAATATCTATATATCGACGTACTCCGAGTCGTTGGTGGCTCCGTTAGTGATCGTGTAATTTGTAAGTGACTTGAACAATTGAAATTCTGTTCGCACAATAATGTATTTGTGATGTCGAGACGATGATTCAAAACTATGCTGCGGTCCAGTAACTGGCGCAGTGGTGGAGCTATTAACAGATTTTATATTTATTGCTCCAAATGTCTTGTGTTCACGATACACGTTGGTTTAATGCCAAAAAAGAAAAGGTAATGTCTGGACTTGATACGTGGCGCTGTGGTTCAGTTATCAATAAGTTTTGTATTTGTAAACAGTGATGATTTATATTATACACACACCAAAAATGCAACATCTGTACAAAATGTGTAAAAAAAAAAAATCCAGACGCCACCTATTGGAAATGGCAAAACAATGTTTGCCAGGCCAGCTAATGGATTTTAAAATAAAACAACTAGTTGATTTTGGAGCCACTGCCAGCGAAAGATAAGTGAAAATGTCGAGTCGTTTTTTTTTTTACTTATGTAATTTTGGATCTAAAATTTTATCATCGTTTACAAATAGATTTAAAACTCAGAGCTTTTGTTTCGGCCTAAATATAATCTGTAGGTATATTTGCGTGAATAATATTCCACTTATATAATGATCCACATTAACTTTAAAAATGCGAAAGCAACTTTATCTGTCTTTATGTTTTCTCTAAATCGATACTAGCTAAACTGATTTTAATGAAATGTGGTATTTGTACGGCTTAAGTATACTGTTTTTGTATTGACCACCATTAAACACATAATTTGAAAATTAGCATATAGACTGTCAGACGGCAAAATTTGTTAACTAGGGTTACTTTTTGATAACTTACTACGGACTCCTAAAGGTAGGAATGTACTTTTAGAAACTTAATATTTATAAAACAACGCTCTCTAATAAAAACAGGGTTTTATTACAGTTTTTTGACTATAACAAACATTTCACAAAACTTGGCGTAAAATCGCATTCTAAGATATAACAAGAAAACTCTTTATTTCACGTATTTCCAGATTTATGAGATAAGTTCTTCTTGAAAAATCGAGGGGGAGCAGCCGCGAAATCGCTATTTCAAATCGTCGGTTCGCGCCATCTACAGGATTAAAATTAAATTATATTCAATTGTTCTCATTGCTATCATTCCGAATGTACGTATGATAAAGCAGTGTACATTTATACACTGTATTATTACTATATTCTAACATTTTGTTACTTGATTTATAAGTATAAACCCTGTTGTGTTGTCGTTTATAAGCCATAAATGCCATCGGTATGTGATTTCCACAAGTCGTACAAGATGAATGAGTAATCGGTAATTATAATCAGTATTTAGCTTTTTAGGAAATGCGTTTTTTCGAGAATTAGTTTTCGTACTTTTTTTTTAGAAAAAAAATATTTTGAAATGCAGTAGTTTTTATCGTCCTACTTCATAATAAATTTCATAGGCAAAAATAATTATAAAATAGAACTCAATACAATGAAATCGGTAGTCGAATTTGTTTTTTTTTCGAACAGTGATGGTTTTTTTTTTATTTTTTTGGCGATTTTTATGAAAAGTGTGTATCTACTAAAATTTCTACTGTTATAAAAAAATGTTTAAACTTATGGAATTCTATACCTACATATAAAATTATGGTCGTATGTAGTTTATTAAACAAGTATATTTTTTCAAAAACTTTGCAGACAAACTAGAATAAAACTAAACTTTATACGTTTATCTAGTTGATTATCCTTTTTTCAAATTCCAGGGATTATATCTTACGTGTTATACTTTAAGTAATTAACTAATCAAGATTTCGATAGATTTTTTTAATAAATATTTGTTCGGGTAATAAGGCTGCGATAAATTGTATAATACCAAATAAAAAGTTAAATTTTTTAATTGCAGATTATATTCGTTTTAATTAAACTATTTTCATAATAATCTGACTCTGTTTACCAAAAATCTCTTCTAAATAACGTTCAATATTAAAATATTTTTTTGGTTATATTTAGTTTCATTTAAATAACAAAATTGCTATGTAATAAAAGTTAATCACTGTGGTTATTTTGTTTCTTTGATCTATAATAATAAAACACACGAAAACACATTAAAGTATCGAATTTTATTAATGGTTATTTTTGGTGAACAACGATATCATTACAAGGGTTGAATGGTGTGCATAGTCATCATTATGACTGTCTTGAATCTCAATCGTGTTTCCGTTCTGTATTATATTAGAGTACAAATTGAAAATAATGATAATAAGCCCAATCACAGGAAAACTTGGCCCGTGGCAACGGGAGGGAGCTGTTAAAGATCGTCAGAGGGCCGGAGCGAGCACTCCGGTTACCTCCTCCGCGTGAGTGCCTTTACCTCGCTAAAGCGCCTTTCAGCTCTACTGGGCTTAACTTTGTCGGGCTCCATACACGTTAGCCCGAATAGGTTATCTACTATATTATGAAAAAAAAAAATTGTCTTGCGTATTAAATCTCGGATTTGTTATAATTTGAGTTAGGTGTTAGAACACCTAACTTAACCTAACACTAACTGAAGACGTACTTTAGTACGTCTTCAGAGTAAATGTATTTATTGAAACAAAAACTGTATAAGGTCGAGAAAAGATCGGCTAACAATATTCGATATATCAAATTTCACGTTATCTAAAGAGTTAATTGTGCATAATGTAACAGAGAATATATATTTTGCCCAAAACACTGAAAAATAGTTCATATAACTCGTATATAAACTGTTTTTCAGTGTTTAAATGAGAATATATATATTCTAATGAAATATATATATTAGAATAAGCCATACATATTCATGTAACGTAAAATCCACGAGGATGAAGCTTCGAGTTTTGCTTGATGTACGTAAAAACATTCGTGAATTTATTCAGATATAATAACAAGTGACATGCATACAAGTTTTACATTGTAGTCGTTCACGATAATAGGATTCACCCGTGAGAGAGTGAATAAGCCAACAAAGTTGCCGGTTTGTTCTCTAACACTTAAATTACGGCTACACTGTTCACGGGTGGCCTTGCATCACTATTTCACTGTCAAGCGTCAGTTTTTTGGCGACGAATTTCACAGTTGACTCTTAATTTGATTAAAATATGAAATTAAGAATGTAATGGATTTAAGTGTTGATCGACTGAACGGTGTAACGAAATTTGTGTGGAAATGATAAAAGAAGATTCTATACCTCCTAGTCGTTATAAATTGGAAAGCATAAATTTTATAAGGAAGTACATGCATATTTTATATTTTCCACTAGGTATTCTTCACTTGTTTCGCTAGTTTTAAATCATAAGAAGACATTGTTTTATTGATTAGAATTTAGTCACGATTTCGAACTCAAATTTTAAATATTGATATAAAATAATATTTTTTGTACAAAAGTATTCCATGTTTTTTTCTAGGATATAATCGCCATGCAAAGTCTAAGTACAACCAGTGGTTTGAGCGTGATGGAAGGACAATCATTCAAAGAAATATAGTAATACATATTTTAAACGACTATTTTTCCTTAAAAGAGAGCAATTTGATTTAACTCAGGAATCATTTCGCATGAGTTTTTCGTCGTATTCACAAAAATTACAGAAATAGCAAATTTTTAACTCACCTTTTATGGAATTTTGCAAAATACAAATTACAATTTTTATATAACAAATTACAATTTTATGTACATCCATCTGTTAATAGTATAAATATCGATCAGTCAATTTTCAAATTGATATTTTACTTCATCTGCAAAAAGTATAAGATAAATGCAAATAAATAAAATTCCAACCGCTAACGCACGTACATTTAATGCCGTCTTCTGTCCGACGATGTATTCAACGGAGGCGACAATTGAATTCCATTGACGATTCGGTATTTGTACCGGCGGTGTCGTTTAAAATTCACACGGCGGTACGTGCGGCCGACCCTCTGCGATATTAGTGGGGCTGATATTTTCTACACCGTTCGTCCCACATTTTCCCCCGTTAGAGCAAAATACACCATGAAAAATGCATCTCACGTTTTCTACTCAACCGAACGAATATGATACACTCACACACACGCACGCGCGGCCGGATTATAAACTCTGGGTGCAAACTATACTTACTCGACGGTGCCGGTGTAGAAAATTCATTTTACAGTATTGAAAATGGCGGTTTATGTTAAAATGAGTTCTCTGTACTTTACGATTTATTGCAGTCCAAGGACAAACGGTTTCTATTCTATATATGCAACATAGGTATTGCAAAGTACTACTATATTCATAGAATATATACGGTACTACTAAACTCATAGAATATTCAGTGGTATGAATTCAATGTATGCATGCATGTTTCTAAGTAAGTAAAAATCAATTCAATTCTCAAACAAACTCGGGGGAAATTGATAACCTAAAAAATGAGGTGTTATGAAGTATTAAATCTTCTACATAGTGAGGTGACAAAAGAAAAATAAACTAAAAAAAAACTTTCTTATTAAAAAAAATTACTACCGTCTCCATGCCTACGTAGATTAGCTAAATTTGTATTAAATCTATTTAATTACGTTTATTATTACTCGTTCATACTTCGTTTCATGACATTGTACCTACACTTTCATTGTGCTACCTTAGTCCAGTATTAGACAAGGCTTTTAAAAAATTTAAGGAAAAATTAAAGATTTTGTTCTATGTTCACATGGAAAAAATATTTGCATATAAAAGGTATTTGATTAGCACTTCACAGAAAAACGATTGGCGCTATTGTCATAATTCATTTAATTTATTGATACATCATACGAAACTGAAGAAGAACGTTCTCATCAGATTTAAAATCAATAATGTTACCATTTCAGCAGTGACGTCATAAAAATAAAAAGGAATTTTGAAAATTTATTTATAATGATAAAGGTATTGAGTGATGAATTGAGAATTTGAAGTAAGTTAAATTAAATACATTGGTCTTTTATATCAAAATAGACTTATTCCGCAAAATCGCGTTTTCCCAAATTTATTTCAATTTTTGTAGTAATTGGGTTTAGTAATCAAATAGGACATTTTATTCAGATATTCGTCCATACTGTTTCTTTAAAACAGATTTAGTTTTTCGGAAATATAATTATAATCCAGTTTAGAGTATAATTAAACATAAGACTAGAATTAAAATATTTTGAATATTAATGTAGTTCATTTAATTTTAGTATTCGTAATAAAAAAAAGACTGAGACATTTTTTTGTAGATATTTTGAGGAATATTGATACAATCACGTAAATACTATTGTATCAAAGCTCTATCTATGTTTTTCAATGAATTTATCCGGCGAGACAATACGCGAAATGGTTAATCAGTTGCGATGCGACGTGGCGCGGCGTGGAGCGGCGCGATGTGGCTTAACTGGGGCGGGCCGGGGCGGGCGTTTTGATTAGGGTCGGAGGTCGGAGCTCACGTCACGTTCGACGCAATCAACCGCGTGTCAATCACCGGCCGGCTCGCCTTACTTAATTACCTCCCCGCACTTCCGCGCGGCGCCGACTTCGCCGGTCGTCCGTCGGCGCCGCGCCCGGCCCGGGCCGCGGGCCCCGTCTTCGCCTGCAGGTGTCGTGTCCGTGTCACATTAGGGCTCGCCGCTCGCCGGGCGGAGGACGCGGCGTGCGGCCAAATGTGACAACGCGGTAGAGTACCACGTTTTTACTGATATGCGATATAAAAGGAAATACCCTGGCCGAAATTCGATTCGGTCGTGCTCGTACGTATTTCCAAATCTGGCGTTCTGTGCGAACGCGTGTTACGAAGCGACAAAACCGTTGTGACGAATGTAATAAATATTTTTAGGAGCAATAAAATCACTATCAGGCGATCTCAAAAACGATGCAAGCCATATCGACAATATCTTTTTTATGTTGTGTCAGGTTTTTAATAATCCCACTGTTGAGCCGCACCCCCATATTCGTTTCCTTTTAGATCGAGGTGCTTAAACCTTAAACGCTCCAAGCTGGCCCAGTTCGGGTCGGATGATGCTAACAGTCATCGTCGCCGGTGCGGTGACGACTTCCGCGACCAACGGCTTGACGTTCACTCGGAGATACGAAACGAGTGGTTTATTTGATTTAAGTTAAAAACTAATCGGTCAATTCAACCGTAGTCAGGATCGAACCCGGTGCTTTCTTATCCTAAGCCGATGCTCTCAACTACTGCGCCACCACCGCTCGTCATAAACTGTGAAGGAATTTCAAAAACGCATTCATTAGTGTTATCTTCTTTATTATTATTATTATTACAGCTTTATTTATCCTTACAACTTAAATTTACATGTTTTAGTAGTATTATATTGAACGTTAACGTTATTGTATGGCCCCTGTTCGGGTAAAAGCCTCCTCCATCTTCTTCCAGTTGTGCCTGTTTTGAGCAGTAGTTGTCCAGTTTTTCCCCGCGATTTTCACAATATCGTCGGCCCATCTTTTCTTTTGCCGTCCCCTATGTCTTTTTCCAGAGGGACCAGGCCAATTAGTTGTTTGTGTAGTCCATCTTTTATCTTGGTACCTAGCGATGTGACCTGCCCACTTCCATTTCAGCGTCATTGTATGTTGTAGGGCGTCCACTAATTTAGTTTTATTTCGTATGTCTGTGTTTCGTTTTTTATCGATTCTTCTTAGTTTCAGGATGCTCCTCTCCATTGCATGTTGGCATGACCGAATTTTATTCTTGATTATGTTGGTGAAAATCCATGTCTGACTTGAGTATGTCAAGGTGGGCAGGATACACGAATCCATTATAATCTTCTTCATCTTCAGACTATAGTCTCCTTTGAGGATTTCTTTCTGTGCCCAGTATTTTCTCCATGCCAAATTTACTCTTCTGTCTACTTCTGTTTTCGTTTCTGTTGGAGTGGAATGATGTTAGTTTTCCGAGGTAAATATATTCCTTGACATATTCTATATTTTGGCCCTCTATACTAATTGGGGTTTCAATACTGTTGGTCATTATTTTAGTTTTGCTGGTATTCATTTCCAGTCCAATTTTATTGCTTTCACTAGCGAGGTTTTGAAACATTTGTTCGAGTCCTGTTGCAGTTTCGCTAAACATAGCTATATCGTCAGCAAATCTTAGGTGGGTTAGACGTTCATTGAGTACCAAAATCCCTTTGTCAGCCCAGTCTATGTTACGGAAGATATCTTGAAGGACTGCTATGAATAGCTTCGGCGAGAGGGTCTCCTTGCTTCACGCCCCGTTCTATAGGAAACTCTTCTCCTTTCCTTTCTAGTTTTATACTGCCTCGATTTTAAAGTACAGATTTTTATAACATTTATATATTTCTCGCTTATTTTGTTATTCCGAAGTGCTTCCCATATAGATGTATGTGAGATGCTGTCGAACGCTTTGGAGTAGTCGACAAATCCAATGTAGAGTGGTTTGTTGAATTCTTTGTATTTTTCTATTAACTGATCGACAGCATGGATGTGGTCATTGGTTGAGTAGTTTGGTCGGAACCCTGCTTGTTCGATTGGTTGGTTCTTGTCGATTTGTGGTGCAATTCTACTAAGCAAGATTGATGAAAACAGTTTGTATATGCTTGGTAGCAGACTGATGGGTCTATAGTTTCCTACTTCTAGTGGGTTTCCTTTTTTTGTACAGTAGTATTATTTGTGAAAGACGCCATTGGTCTGGTACTTGTTCGGATTCCACCACTTCGTTGAAGAGTAATTTTAAATATGGAATCAATAGCGGAGCACCGATTTTAAGTGTTTCGTTGATCAAGTTATCTGGACCTGGGCTTTTGTTCGTTTTCAATGCCTTGATGTGTCGCTGTACTACTGTCTCGTTTATTGGATCTATTATTTCTTGCGTTTGTTGATTGTCTTCTATTCCCACATGCCTTCTTTCGTTTTTCGACTGGTTTCACTGGGGCTTTTCTGTATAGCTTTTTATAGAATTCATAGGCGCATTTATGGACATCTTTCCTGGTTGAAGTTTCTTTATTGCCAGCATCATCTTCTTTATTATCGATCATTAACTCTACACACAATAAAATGAATACTGTTTTGAAATAAATTTACCTATGTAAACGAGGATTTTAACACCGATTCAAAACTGTGCGAAAAGGAATGCAATGAGTTACGTTAAGACAGTTGAAACGCTGAGCAAGCAAAAATGATTTTATTTTTAAAAGTTCAGGAATGTAATCTGTTTTTGTATTCTAATATTGCGTGAATAAAAATCATCTGTCTATAAAAACTAGGTCGGTACGCGAATTAAGAAACACTATTGTAATTCTCCTTATGAATAAATGCTTAGTATCCCTTTCGCGTAAATTAGTGAATTATTTTATGAAGCTTAATGTTCAAAAGTATTGTTCAAACACTTTTAGTATATTTCAAAAATAAATTAATAATACGCATAATTTTAATTGAACAGAAATATTAAAGAATATAAAAGTTTAATCGATATTATTAGCTGTTAAAGTATAATCCATTTAATTAAAGAGCAAATTCACCAATGGCAGCAGCACCGAGCCATTGGTGAAATTGCTATTTGTTGTGAAAATCGAGGGCATAAAAAAATCAAATTAATGGTGATAATTTATAAGAGACTTGTGTAGTCGTCGATCCCAATTGAATCAGCTTTTAATATTCAAATTACTGTATTGTCATTGGATATACTTAAATACATTTACTTCTGACCAATGAAACAATCGCAAAATTCTTTTTAAATATACCTATCCAAAAACCGTATTGGCCTGTTATACTTTTTTTGTTTAAAAACAAACTCAGCGAAAACCGATTCCCAGATTTGGTTGTTGAAAAGTTTAATTTTCCATCTCTTGGTTCAATCATCAAACTCTTGGCACCGAGTGTCTATTGAAAACATGAAAACAATCTAAATGTGCATGAACTCGTGGGATTAACTAGCGGCTGAAGTGGCCGCTGATGATTTCTTTATAAAAATGCACTTCTTGGATTCGTTTACATAGTTAATTTTCAATAAAAACTGGGTCAAGAAAGAAATATACGATCTACTCAAATGTAATGTGTAGGAAAAAAAAAAACTAGTTATTTTTTCACAACAATTATTTATTGTTTATAATAATTTTCTTGTTCTATACTACACTAGAAAGGAAAAGTTTTTGATAACATCAAAAATACTTACATGCTTATAAGTCGTGACAATAAAAGCAATACGTTTGAATTATTGGGAGAAAATACGATTAATTATCGCTTTTATATTTTAAGTATATTATGTTATATCGCGAGGTTTTTGCGCCATTACAGTGAACGGTTAAATTCGTGGGCGTGACTGTCCGACAGCCACAACATTCGCTAAATTGCCTGGGAGTGTAAATTTGTCCTAAATATGTACTTAATACGTCATTTACTACATTACCTGATTTTATATTCGATTATTCCCTAATATTTGATGGTTTAATTCTTTATATACATTGCCACTACCGTAGTATGTCGAAATAGGCGAGCGAGGCAAGTACGAAATGCTATCTTCACTAGATTTTCTTAAGTGTAAGTAGGTAGCTGGTTTCAGTACATAGGCTTTGTAGACTCAATGTGCATTTGTAACAAAATAGTAGGTAATAAAAGAATTTTTCTATATATTTCAAATAATGCTGATAGAAAAATCGTTTTCAAATTTTAGCTCTCTGTATTCTATTCTTTTATTTACAGCTCTTACAATTATTACTTTAAGAGCTATAACTAAAAGATAGCGATTTTGAGGAAAATACGTAAAAACCCGTGATTTTCATTTCATCTCTAAAGGATGTCATGGATATAAATTCTTCGTCGTTATATTGTCAATGCGATGTATTTAGCGATTTTTTTAGATTGTAAATAAATTATCTAAAAACTTTGAAAATACCGAATAGTGCACGCACAATGCAAAAATGACAATTAATACCCATATTGAAATTTGAATGTCTAAAGTCACTGACTATTTTATGTATCATCAAAAGTTAAAAATAGGTGTAAAGCTAAACTGATATCATAGATAGAAAACGGATAGTGTTCATGTCTTAAAACATGCCTTTGAATGCTATTTGAATGGTCTACTGGCCAACAATGTAAACTATGATTTGTACTTTTGGAGGGCATTGTGAAGTAGATTATAAAGCAATTTATTTTACAACGACCTGTATTGTGTGGAAGATATTTATGAACGTTGAATAAAAGTCAAGGTCAGTCGAGAGAAATGAAGAAACATTCCTCTTTTTCGATCTAGACAGCTGTCTGGGGTCTGGCTCTTTGAAGTTCAGTTTTAGAATGGTTTATTACCCCATCGGTCACTCCGGTAGCTAGGTTTCATTTGTACGTGAAGTTTCGAGATTTTTAAAAATATGCTTTATTTTCGCATCGTTTATTTTAAATGGAGTACTGTTGAGTTTAATTTTCAAAATATAATATTCAAACCGCGCATAAATTAATCTATTTCAGATCAAAAATGTCGTATTGATTATACCAGAGTTTTTTTCTTTGCCGGAAATATTATTTTACTACGAATACAGAGACATATATCATGTAAATATTAAAACATCATTATAAAGATGTGCGTATCGTGGACGTTGTTTTTAAAATTTACATGAATGTTGTTTCATTTATGAGAACTGTATTTGATTTTCTGTTCAATACAAATTTATTATTGTTTATTCAAAAAAAAATGAGCTAAGATGGGAGTATAATTCTAGAATCGAGGATCTCGTCTCGCATATCAGCGATAGAAGAAAAGCTTGTTTGTTGAACTTGAAAGAAGGAGAGGAGCAAACGAAGAAAAGCTGGAAGTTTAATTTAATTAGTCAAAAATATGTTTATATGGTAGCTACTTATATTATTAAAATTATGTGTAATTAATAAATTTATATAGTATAAAAATTCCCATACCTTTCAATTCCTGTAGGTTGGAAATTAGACTGCTGCTATTAAAACTAGAAATTGAGGTTATCTAAAGAAAATATTGACTGGTTTTGTGGAAAATAATTCACTAACATTCATTAACATTCTTCGCAAATTTTAAAAACACATAGTTCGATAAAAGCAGTCAGGATTTACAATATTTGAAGCTAAAATACAACACAATATTACTTAAGAGAAAAATTCACCTAAACACATGTAATTCGTTCTCAAATATTTATCCAATGAATTATTACAAACGAAATTTGTTATTCCTCAACTTCATTTATAGAAATCTAACACAAAATTTTTCTTTCATAAATTCTATTTTAAATTTTATTGTTGTTTACATCTTTTACTATAAGAAGGTTTATAATATATTTTCACGGAAATAATAAAAAAATCACAAAACACAAACGTAAATATCCACAAGAGAAATATTAATTGCACAACTCATGTTACCTCAGCTGTTCATAAATAGCATCTGACGAGTACATTAAAACGCACGATTGCGTTTTTGTACATTGCTCTCCGTATACTGTGTACTCCGTGTATCTACTCCTGTGGCGTCGAAACGTATATTTTTCTCTCTCGTGTAATGAAATAGGCTTAAAAGTGAAGCGTTTTGGAAGTTTCGCTTCCAATTTTCGTCCAATGATAGATAATTGAACCGCCGCCAAAGAAATTATACTTCAAAAAGCACAGCTCTTAGAACAGTCATACAATATGGAAATGAACAGCACCGAACCAATTTTTCGCGTTTTAGAGAATCATATTCTAATTACAATAAGCATAGTAAAAGTAACAATAAACATAACCAGAAAAATAAGTAACTTAAAAAGTAAGTTAAATTTTAGTGAACCGATCTGTGTATTTTTTTAATTTCTTTGTGCGGTGTTGCCGCTGCTCTCCCCACCACTAACTTTCTTTCGACTCCCGTCATATCTCCCGTGCTTTCAACGCTAGCGTAAACAATGTAGGAAGCGTCAGCTATTTCCTTTACTAAAAATGTGGCGACGAAACACAAATGACAGTTTATTTTGTACCAGTTAGTATTGGGATGTAGTGTTAGTATACACTCAGTATGCGTACGACACCGATGGTAAATAACATAAATCTTAAGTATCTAAGATGCATTTTTGTTGTGATGTCAAAGATGATTGACAAACATACGAGTAAGTTACGCATTGTTTCGCAAGCGCAAATAGGTGGCCTTCATAACATACGGCGCTTGAATTATTTTATACTATTCTTATACTGGATTGTTTTAGTTATATTTTATACTATTATTATACTAAATTGTTTAGGTTAAGTTTTATGAAACAAACTGCTTATTTTAAAATACTAACAGAGATTAAATAGAAATATTATGTTCTTTTATGGAGACAAGTAACGCGGTGCTGTCTGCTTACATACTGTAAGGTGTAATTTTTTTTAGTATCTAGTAAAAAAATTAATGTATACTGTTCCATGATAGGGTAAGGGTGAACTATTACCCTTCTCGTTTCCTTGTTACTAATTATATTAATGGCAAGGCAACCTTACTGTCAATGTGAATACATATTTAATATTAAATTTTATACGACAGAGGAATAGTGTATTTTCGATAGAAAACTATGAAAACATTTAACAAAGACAATAAAAGCGTGACTATAAGCCTAAAACTATTAGAGTAAGAGCCAGCGACGGCCAGACCTTCGTTATTTTATAAAAGCTGAAAGTTTCTCTATGCATGTCCCCAACACAGATAAGAACGACCAGCGACTATAGAGTTTGGGTTCTGGTTACTTGCGCAGGTAACAGATAGTAAAGGTGTATAAAATAGTACCTTAATTTCGTTAAAGTATAAAGCTCAGTTTTTTTATATTTTCTTCGGGATAACTTAAGAAAACACGTCATCCATTGCCAGACACTTATTACGGTTGCTACCCTTGCCAGACACCCTGAACTTTAATAAATTATAATTGTACTTTCGTAATAGTATAAAAGCTAAATTTTATATATGTTACTTGGGGACCTATAAAAATGTTACCTCAACAGCCGGACAGTTTTAATGGTTTTTACACCTTGCCAGACACATTGAAAGTCCGCTATAGGCGCGAGCGCGTATAACAGCTGTTCAAGCGGGTGCGAGTGAGATAGGGCGCTTCGTCTAGTGCGATCTTTTATATTAAGTTATTCAATCTTATATATTAAGTTATATATATTAAGTTATATATTAAGTTATATATATATATTAGGTTATATATATATATATATATATATATATATATCGTATATATTAAGTTATCCAATAATAAAATAATTTTATTACGCTTATAGCCATCTTATAAAAAGTAAAAAATTTTATTTTAATATTATAAAGTACAGAAAAATTATTGGTACATGTAAAAAAATATTTAATTGTTTCTCTAATTTTCATCATTGTCGTCGATATTTTCATTTTCTTCATCACTGTTACTCCAGTCAATGGCTTCATCGTCGTCAATATCGCCTTCTCCATCAGTTTCTGAAAAAATAAGCAAGTTTATTGAATTATAAATAATTAAAATTATGTACAATAACTTGTCATAATAATTATATACCTGATTGAGTTTTGAGCGAATCACTGACATAACTTGGTAATTGATCCCTTCAAACCATTTGAATTGGTATTTTGATCTTTCAATATCCAGCCATTATTGTCTGGTTGATATGTGGTTGGATTTTTCAGATGAGCATTACTCCAAATGGTGCATATATAATTTGCTCGCAGAAATTGCTGCAATAGTTCGCTTTTGCAAGGTGGTAGATTGCTAGCGTCAAAATTTCGCAACTTCTTTCGGTTAAAAGCTTCGTTTACATCGGAGACTGTATACGAGTCAATGAATATTTGAAGTCTAGCGGCATCAACATCAATTACATTATGGACATTGTATACATTGCATATAAATCTCTGAATAATATTAAAGATGTTTTGTTGTTGATCTAAATTTTCAATTAATTCGCTGTTACCAAAGTTCTTGAAAGCTTCCTGGTACTCTGGATATTTTTTAATGTCTTGTATGGTTTTGATTTTCCTTTTCTGAAGAATGCTGGATTAAAATCACAACCTGTGATGGCGTGAAATCCAGGTAAGCTCTGCCTATAGCGGACTTTCAATGTGTCTGGCAAGGTGTAAAACCATTAAAACTGTCCGGCTGTTGAGGTAACATTTTTTATAGGTCCCAAGTAACATATATAAAATTTAGCTTTTATACTATTACGAAAGTACAATTATAATTTATTAAAGTTCAGGGGTGTCTGGCAAGGGGTAGCAACCGTAATAAGTGTCTGGCAATGGATGACGTGTTTTCTTAAGTTATCCCGAAGAAAATATAAAAAAACTGAGCTTTATACTTTAACGAAATTAAGGTACTATTTTATACACCTTTACTATCTGTTACCTGCGCAAGTAACCAGAACCCAAACTCTATAGTCGCTGGTCGTTCTTACCTGTGTTGGGGACATGCATAGAGAAACTTTCAGCTTTTATAAAATAACGAAGGTCTGGCCGTCGCTGGCTCTTGGGCGATATTTGTTGCAGTGTTCAAATCATCTAAATCCTTGAAAACGAAGTAGTTTCTAAGATTATAACAGTAGAAAATGGTTGTGATTCAAAGTAAATACTACTATATGCTAAAAAATAAATATGTGCCATTATGTTGAAAATGTAATAAAATCGGAATTTGGCTGAGCTCATATTCAGGCCTTAGTTGTCATAAAAACCTTTGATAGTTCACATGATGACTATTAATGAAACTAAAGTACTCTTACATTATCTGTTTGTGCTGTCAACTACAAAGGCAATAATAAAAGTGTTACAAAGATCCATGTGCCTTCAATCATTTTTGGTAGAGATATCTAAAGTACACGTTTTGGTAGAGATCTACACGTTTTACATCCATATAACTTATTTAAGTGCTCTTATACATTATCATCAAGGGGCATTAACATGATAAAAGTTAAATTATTTACAGTTTCACGTACTCTAAACGTGTCCCGCATTAAAACTTTAGCCTTTATATCGCTCAATGTAAGTTTCTTAAAATTCCAGCGGTGTAATACAGTAAGGTTCTATTCTTGAGCGGCAACTGAAGCGTTGAAAGGTTCTTTTACAGCTTCTTAAATAAAAAATAAATATGTAGGTTGTCATCATTTTTAATAAGATCGATCTCATAGACTATCTATGCAATAAGATATATTCACATATGAGTTTATTTAATAATTTGTGTATTTTTTCACCAAACTAGTCTATTATTTGGACTACTTTTTCCGAAAAACCTAGTTTTTTAGTGTTGAGATATGAATGAACATTGATAATTCGATTTAGGTTAATTTTATATGCTGCAAATTTTATATCGTAAACAAACGACTTTGCTCTAAATGATCAAATTTTATTGACGAAATAAATAAATTTTAAATTGTTTTTGTGTGCTTGTTTTGATTTAATTTGTCATTAAAGAATCATTGACGATAGATACACAATAGGTCACTTTTATACACACGTTGTATGTACAAAGGTGACTTTTAGTATTTTTTTAGCTTTAGAAATGGGTGCGGATCATAGTAAAAAATTAACAAATGTTTGAAATTCAAACATGGTTCGCTAAGAAGTTATCCATTCAAGACTATTTGTGCTGTTTGGGTAGTGAAAAATATGTTTCGCAGTGGGGCAGACGCGTAGGGAAAGGGCAAGTGGGTCACAGGGCGTATTCTGTACCCGAGGCAAAGCTGTGGTTGTTGTAGCCTTTAAATAACAATGAATGCTGTACCAATGTATTTGCAGCTGTATACGACTTCATTAAAACAAACGGCGCGCCGCCTGTCGCACGAATATCTATTGTAAGTAGGTTGGAATTACGACTTTTTCCAGTTCGTGCAGGACTTGCTATAAAATCCTTCAATTTTCTTAGATTTGAATTTTATCGTATGAATCAAGTCATAATAATAAAAAAAAATGCATAGAATTAATCCATTTATAGTTACGCATAATTTGAGACTTAAAAATTAAGCTTTTATAAACGAACTATACAAAATATGTCTTGGAGGTGGAAAATCTATACAAAAAGCATATTAGCAAACACATTATCAGATTTAATACGAAAAAAATGGAAAAAATATAGTTAAAACTCAATATCAAAAAAAAAACAAATACGTTTTTGTACGGACGTAGAACTTATTTAGTTTATTATGAGCTTTATACTTTTGAAATTGTGAGATTAGTAAATCTCGACATAAAAGAAAAGTTGGAAAAATTGGAAATATTATGTTTTTAAATTTTTAGCATCGTACCACTCGTTACTTGAAAATACTACAAAAACATGACTTATTGTTATCGATTAATTTAAAGTTTTGGTACTATGGTGTGAACTATAAAAAAACTTTAACGTTGCATAAACTTAAAATTAAATTTATCCAACTTAGAATAACTATACTATTTGTAACATTTTATTTCAATATTATATAATAGGCTCAAAGGCTTGAATAAACATAGTATTTATGTAGTCGACATACACATGACACGAAAACAAAGGCGCATGGTACAGGTTAAGTTACAGACACTCAATCTGACAATAAGAGTATAGCGTAGACAATAAGGAGACGCCACGCTGTGGACGGAGGGGAGGAATTGGCAGGTGGCCACGTACTCAGCGGTAACTTACTTACACTTAGGTAATGGCCTTGTTGGAAATTAATATTGAACGCAAACAAACATTATTTGATTATTTGCGTAGGATTCTTTAATATTTAGAGGATATCTCTTCCATTAATATATAAATGAAAATATCCTGAGATATAGTTATTAATGTCTAATTGAGTCGACTTAGTGGGAGGTCTTAAAAGAATAATTTGTCACTATCTTTTATATTTACGCGAAAATATTAAGCGTCCTGTTTATCGGTTTTCGTGATATTTGACACCTCCCTGGAAATGCTAGCAGTGACTGGCGAAAAAAAATAAATATTAGCGAGTGCGTAACTGTCAGCGAAGGTGATTGATAGTTGTAATGGGGTCTGTTAGGGCGGGATGGGCACGGGCAACCGCACCGGCACCGGCAGAGGCGCATGCTGCGGGGGCGGGGCGCAGGCGCGGCGTGGCTCGCGGGACATGCGCCGGCCGCGGCCGCGTGGCCGCCGGTGACGTCACGAGCACGCCAGCTGCCGCCGCCGCCGCCGCGCCAGTCGACAGCTCCGCCGCCGGCCGCTCGCCGCCGCCCGCGCTGCGCGCCGCTGCTGCCGCGCACCGCCGCCCGATGCACGCCTGATCGCGCCGTAAACAACAATATAAACACGGGCACCGGCGGCGTGCCGCCCGCGACCGGCGCGGTCTCCGACGCTGTTGACGATCAGTTTCCGATTTTTTCGTGTGTTCATTTCGAAGTTTGGTGTATTAAGTTGGCCGAGTGGTCGTAGATCGCGCCACCTTTGACATTGGCCGGTCGTTCGTCAGCCTTCAGTTAGTTTTGGTGTCGAGGAGAAATCGATTATAAATCGTGTCTTTTTAGTGCCATTTCTTAGATTAATTAGTCGTAAATAATTAAAAAAATCATAGTAATTCGCTAAGTATTTATACTTATAGTCAGTACAAAGCGTTATATTTGTTCGCTGCGATCGCATACGACTAGAGTTTTAGATTTGAATATTAAAGTAGTCTTTTCAAATTTTAAAATCGTATTTGAGAAGTGAGAGTAAGCGTCGTTCACGTAAAACGCGAAACACCAATTTGATAGTTATTGTAAAACGATCAGCTCAATGTCTTTACTTTGTAGAGGTGAGTGTCTGCGCATATCTTCCGTCATATTCTCTTCTGATAAATTATACGCGCAACGAACTAAGAGGATGTATTTATCTTGCAGAGCCCAGCGGCCCACTAATGACAGAGCCGATACTGAGCTTATATAAATCCCCTGTATCAGGTAAGCTTTTATCTTCGTCACCGATCCTGTCGTTATCTACGATACGCGGACTCGAATACTGCCTCATGATCGCTTAGTTTAACAAATTATTTACAATCTTTTATATTGGCTTTGCTTCCGCGCAATTAATATTTAAAATCCTTATTTTACCGTCGATTGTATAGTATGACACGAGACATCCTAATTCAAAATCTAGGAAAATTTATTAACGGATTCGGCTATAAGTTTAGAATAATGAAACTGAACAAGATAATTTTGCGGTAATAATATCTAGAAATGTATTCGTAGAGGCAAGCACTCGTAGCGCGCTCACGTAGCGGCAGCTCCGTAGCGGTGTCGTGTAGCGGCGATGTAACTGCCTTTGATCTACGCTACGAATAAACTACGTGCTTTGCTCATAAAATAGAGTTTACTCTATGCATTACAGATTTCCATTGGGATTTACTAATACCGTAAACGAAATTTCAATTTATGACCATTTAAAAAACTTAGTCTTGTCCTAAATTGAATAAGTTTAATTATAGTTTATTATTTTTTAATGAGATTTATGAAATTATTCGTGAACAAAAACTTCATCGCTTTCTTTTGTTTAAAATATTAAAAGCTACTGTAGAACAAATGAATAGAAAAAACGATCCCGTTAGGTTACCCTCTAAACGGAATTTTTAAAATATAAAATGATGTAAACAAAATTTATCATCAAAATTACTACTTGAAATTTTCAAATTTCTGTTTATGATATTAAAATGTACAAGTAATTGATAATGCTGAAAGATTTTGTTAAAAATAACTATGCTACAAATATATGGTTCAATATATAATTAATTACGATATATATGGAGAAGCTGATTTTTAAAACTAAACTCATCTATTGATAATTAAATATACATATAAATCTCTATGCGTTATTGAATTATTGTATAAGGGAAAACTTTTAGTATTGTAGTCTATACCATATAATCGAGTTTCCTACCCTTGATGTAACTAATTGACTATGTAAGAAAACGATTAAAAATCAATAAGGCGTGAAATCAAATATCTGCCTGGCCGCATTTAACTCAGGACCGTTGGATCAATTCAGCTGGGGCATTAATCTTGCAATAAATTATTAACTCTTGCTCTATCGTAGATTATTCTTGACCTTTATAGGTTATTTACTTTGGAAAGGTAAACTTCAATATGTAAGTATAAATTTAGATGAGTATTTCATTTATATTTATTTGTATGTCGATAGTGGTGGAGTACTTTTTATGCGTATAGATAATTTGAATAAAAAATAATAAAATGTATACATTAGAGGCTTTTCGGGAAATATTTATGAAACTTGTAAATTAAAATTTAGGTTAGCCTCGTTGATACAGACTATTAGCCACAGCCTACGACTGCGTTTGCGTTAAAATACAGTGTTTCATTTTTATTTTACTTGATTGTCGCTTTCACTTATTATAGACCAAACAGAAGGTGTATAGTCATTGTGTAAGCATAAATATTTTCGGATACGATACAATAAAAACGTGTCAGTGAAAACATTCATAAAATATATTCACTGCGAATGAGATGATATGCATATAATTGGTTTTACCTTTTTTAATTATATAATGATTATATACAACTATTATCAGTATTGTGTCCTAATATAAATTTGTTTCTGTATTACAATTTGATCGTTGACGAATGTTTACATCTATCATAACCGCGTCTTATAGTGGAACCTTGTTCCCATCACTAATGTAAGGCTGTGAAGTTGGATATGGCAGAGAAATATGAAAGTAGAATAAATGCAATGCTTATAGGATCTCTGCTTAGTACGTGTGGAATGTTATAGAAGGTTATATTTAGGAATAGAGTAGTCAAAAACCTCTTAATGTGTAAACATAGAGCCATCTCGAAAGGATAAATAAAAGAAGAATAACGAAAGAAAATTTAGAGTGCAGGTGATGAAATAGTCGGCAAGGGTTGCCCTAAAAAATTTTCTTCAAGCTAAATTTTTATTAAAAACTGGCCAAATTTTATGCATCTGAAATCAATGAGCTGCGTGAAACGTTTGATGTTGTCTGTGAAGCAAGAGGAGTGTGTGAAGATCTTACCAAGTACACGTCTATAATCCCTGCTTACTCTTCTAGGAACCAGGCGTGTGCTTATATATAAAAATTTAATTTATTGAGGTAAATTGAGGATATTTAAATACTTGAATGGAACATTATTATATTGTAAGTAGATGCACAAACTTACTTTTATTTTAAGAAATTCTAAATTTCAAGTATTAGACCACATCAACTTTTACGGAAAAACAAAACCGTTAAAGGAAACTGGGTCCATTATCCTTTTCAACAATTTAGTTGCAACGGTCTAGTTATATAATGTAATCGTATACAAGAAATTAAACTGTCTTTAGACTTGACTTTAAAAGTCTTAATTTCTTATTATACATCAGGTTGATTTTGTAAATTTTCCATGCAATAAACTATTATTTTATTATGTTGGTTTACGAACCCAAACTATAACCTATATAAACAAATATGAAGGGATAACGTATTGTTTGTCTAAGGGAATTGACTTTTTTCGTAAAGACAAACGTCATCCGATCTATAAGCAAGGTAAAGATTGTTTTTATCAAACGACATTTTAATCGCTTCCAACCAATGATTGTCCAGCCGTTTTTATAGACGAAAGGAAATAAAAAATAACACAGCGAGCACATCGCCCATCCAGACCGGACACACGAAGTTCGACCATTAACCGTCGCTACCAACGGCGCGAGCGGAGCACTTTCGCCCATTTGATAAACTGCATTCGAAAGTTTGGCCGCGCGCTCGTACATCATTCCGCCAGTCGATAGATAAAAAAAAAAGGACGCATGGTTGTTACCCAAAAAGTGGTTACCAATAACGGTTCAAGGGGCGTTAATCTTTCCGGCGGCGTGGAGCGCCCGCGCCCGCGCCGCCGGACGACCCGTTTATGGGAACGGGATTAAGAAATTTTCAATTATCGTCTCGTCCCCGCTTATGGGAGTTATGCCGTCGCGGATTGAGGAAATGAGACGAATTTCGTTAGCGGAGGGCAATGGGAGGAGGGGAGGGGACGACGTCGTGTCGCATCTCCGATTGAGGATCGTTTTTTCTTGCTTCTGAGCTGTAATTACAGATATAGAGTCGGCTAAGAACATTCCGTTCATTTCTTTGAGCTTTACGTGGATCATGATTAAAAGTTTGCTTTTTCGTTACGTTCGCTGAATTCGTAATTCTCCAACCTTCAGAATGATAAGTATACAAATTTTTCTTAAGACGCTTCTTCAGGGTCTCAATGGCGAAAGTTTGTTTTTATGTAATGTTTTTAGCCTAAAGTATAGTTTCAACATGCTTTTCAACATTTTTTATAGCTCTAAAGATAAAAATGTAATTATATGTTTTTTATCAAGTTTATGACTGTAAATATAAATCTTATCAGGTATTCAAAAAATAGCTTGAATGAACACTACCAAATATTTGACAATTACTTTACATAATTAACGACATCTAATTTATTAATTTCCTTAATTGCCTCTTAAATTTTAGTATTTTATTTGTCCTAAAGTTTTCAGTCTTATAAACATATGAAGAAAATAGAATATAAAGAATAAAATACATTGAATTTCCAGTTATTTGATAGTCATCGATTCCTATTCTAGATATTTTCTATTAAACTAAGACTCGTTATGATATTTGTGTTGATTCTGAGATAAGACAAGATGAGTCCTAGTGATTCTATGTTGCAAAGACGCGAACGAAGTTGTATAAAATAGATTGTATAAAAACCTTCTGCGTGAAAACTGTGTTTAACTGTAAGTTCGGTTAAACAGCGTTTAAGTCCATTAACTTTGGAAAGACAGTCAGATAGACAAATATCCATTTTTATATTTTAAGTTGATGTATAATATATAATACATTTTTAAACAATAAATATTGTGCATTGAATTTGTTACTTAACTCGCGTTATGTCATATAAAATGTTTTACAATTACTTATTGGAATAGAGCTCATACGATATATCAATCTTGATACTATACTGACATTTAAATGGGAATAATCTCTGAGCCGAAAGTTACACGAATCACTCGTCAATCAGTCGAAGCCTTGACCGAGTGCTGACGCGTCTGGGTGGAGTGCGATTGTAGCGTCCGAGAACAATTAAAAAATACGTGCCATTTTATGATCAAAAGTATCCTTCTCAATCAGGGCTTGTACGTGATCTAAAACTTTTGGTTCTGTATATAGATGTTGGGAAATGGTGTTCTCGATTGATTGCTGCTGCATTTGCTCGTCTGTCTGTTCTTTTTATTGAACGATACAGTAAAAAGAAAATGTTATACATATATAAATGAATGTTGGTGAAGGGAAAATCTAAACTCAAACACCGTTCGACTGGTCACCATAAAAATTGTTATGTGTATGTGTTTTGCATGGAGAAAGTTTTTGTTTTAATTCGTCACCAGGTGGCCCTGCAGTATACCATTTTCTATATACAAATATTCATTTTGAAATATATTGATTGGAAATATTATTTATAGCGTAATCTTTAATATAATAATATATTAATTCAATGTATTATTAAAAATACGAATAAAATTTAATTCATTTAAATACACAGATGTAGACCGGCAGGACAATGTCTGTCGTCGGGTTCAGCTAGTTTTCCTACATAAGTATTTACTTACTTTGATGTTTCAAAAGATAAAATACGTCTTCTGTAATACAAGCAACCCAAATTAGTTTAGACATATTTGATATAAAAATAACGTTTCTTTTCTCTCCCAGTTCAGTGGTTTAAATAAAGTAATTTAAGTAAAAAATACTAATTTTATTTATTAGAGCACATAGATGTAATTAGTGACGTTAGAATAAGTGTTATTTAATGAGGTCGTTTTTTTATTAATAACTCGTTATTTGACTAAGACGTTATGTTTTAAAATCTCTTTTCTAAGTAATGGTAAAAGAAAGCTTTAAAGCTTATAGAAGCTTGAAAATTAATACGGAAAAATATGTTAGCGGCTGCCGACCACAAACTCATTAGAAATATTACAAAAAAAAATTGAACATATTTGTCAGATTTATACAATTTATATGAGTATCTTAAATATATTACATTTTTCATCTAAGAAGAGGGTTATAAGTGCTAACTTTTAGACTGGATTGATGATTGATGCGTATTTTGCTTTTATTACAAATCTGATCAAGAGTAATACGTGATAACAACTCCCCTGGGGTTACTAGTGTCCATGGGCGGCAGTGATTATCTACTCTCTGGTGACCCCATGCTCGTTTGCTCATTAAAGTTTATATATAAAAAAAAAATTAAAAACCCCAACTGTTTAACTTCTTACTAAATTTCTTAAATTCTATATCCTGCAAACTTAAAATTTCAGAAGTTATAGGTTCTTTGTACGGTCAAAGTATTTTTTGCCAAGATTTGTTCGAATGGATGCAAAGAGATGAAACGTTTCTTTTATTTTTAAAATAATCCTAACTTTATAAATTAAAATACCAACCCTTAATTGTTATATAAGTTATAAAGATTAAGACTACGATTAGATAGAAAATTAGAACTAATAATATAAGGCGTTTTGATAAACAATTTATCGCGAGTATACAAATTATAATTGGTATTCTGAAAAAATATAAATATGGGTAATAAAGAGTTTCAATGTAATATTATTTAAGGGTTATTGGAATTGCCAATAAAGGAGTTGGGAATAGAATCAGGGTCGGAGATCCAGATTAAAATAGAGATATGGACCAATATCGAAATATGAAATCTAGATTGTGATCGGAGACCGAGACCTACGTGAGCACGGCCATTGAGAATGGATGTCAGAAAAGGTTAAATTTATGTTTTATATACGAGCAGGTAAAACGCGGGCAGAAACCACGCCGGTTAATAAATATATTGAACATTTTCATAACGGATACGATGCAAATGTTAATTCTAGTTTTATGCAAAAACGCGGTAGGCTCACTTTCGAAAGGACGTCTTTGATTAAATAAGTTTATACTAATGTTATAAATTTGAAAGTTAAGTTGTTTGTTTGAGGCATAAAGAGGTTGTTAAATCACCAAACCTATTTTCATGAAATCAACCGGAGGGTTAATTTGACGCTCAAAGAATAAGGCATAGGGCGTTTATCTATTTAATTTAAAATGTGACTTTCCTGGGGAGATGGTAAAATTTATTCACTGAATATAGGCAAAAGAAGCGACAGGTAAAACTGGTATTCAATAATAAAACTGTTTGCTTATTTTGGCTAAAACAATACCCATGCGCCTTCTGATATTTAAGGAACGATCGCACAAAATAATTAACTTATTATTAGTTAATGATTCTTGCTCGTATGCTTATGCTAGAACTTGTGGATAGTTTGCAATGGCAAGTTTTCGTTACACACATTATAATAGTGGAAAATGCTAAGAATACATTTCGTTACTCTGTATTAGTTTCAAAGATAAGCGGTGTTAATTTAACTTTAAAGTTGTTTACTATTTAACTGAGAAAGTACATACATAGACAAACAAGATATTCTCAAAGGATACAATAATTTTCCACCAGAATAATATCGTAGGATTTGTCGCAGCATTCGAAATAGAGATGGAACTTGTGACTCGTTATGTTCAAAGTTTGAAGAGTCGTATTGTCAATGACTAACTTCCGATAATCCTGGCATTGGCAATACAAAAATATTTATAAGTTGTGATACAAAGTGTCGAATTTCACATCTTCGCCACAGAATCGTTTTTAAATTCGAAGTCACGGAATATTTAGTGGTACTGAAGTGAACTTGAATTAAGAGGAAGATACGTCTGAAGATATGCCGACGATACAATAATCCGTGAATGTTAGCTTAATGCTCGATCCGTGTTCTTGTGCTGACCGGAGAATTATTTAGCCGTCAATACCATTAACATGAAACATTACAGACAAAGAATAATTTTACTTATGACGCCATTCTGTGATCAAAACCAAATTCTTACGAGCGAGTTTTATCATGCATGCTAGGTGAGAAAAAAAAATTGACAAACTGAAAGCTTGTAACATTTTATAAGTTCATTATAAATTTTATAAAAAGAGTATAATAACTAATGTTGGGATAATACGAAAATTGAGTTTATTGGCATAGATTGATTCGAAAATTTAAGTATAACAAACTTTTTCTCGCATAATTTATTGCATTGGGTGTCATCCGATATGTTCTTAAGATTTTATTAAAGGCTCTTAAGGAACTTTTCTTTTCAGTGAATATTTTTGAGTTTACTAACTTCCGAAACTTTTAATTTCGTGTCCTTCCTTTAAGTGTTGACCGATGCGACTAAATAATAAAAAAAAAGGACAATAGATCACCGGCCCAATATTTTAATTTTAACGTAATAAGCATCCACTGCACAATGGTACTTTTAGTTTTTAATTTTTATTTTGTATCAAATTCTTCTAATAGACTATATATATACAGGGCTTAAGCTGCATATAGAGCTTAAAAATATGTTAAACTCTGTGGGAGTTCGGCTTTCACCTTTTTCCTTTTCCTCAAGGACGTGCAGAAGTATCAAGTTGAAATTAATAGCTAACATTGGCCTGGTCAGGTCTGAGGTTTCTAGGAGCTGTAAAAAATTAAGTTAGCTAAGTTAACGTAATCAAAAACTGTGGCCAAAATATAGTTATTTATGCCTTATATTTTGAAATTTATAAGTATATCATAAACTTATAGGGTATTTCCCATTAATTAAGAATTATGTAATTTAAAAAGAAAGGTCTCACAGTACAAATAGACGAGAAAATCTGAAAGCCGTTAGTTTGTAGTTATATCATACGAAAATGTGTTTTTGTGTGATCACAAACTTGCAATTGGAGACTGTGACGTAGATTATACATGGGAGAATATTTTTCAATGTTGGCTATGAATACTTAAAATATTAAAAAATTTGAATGTTAAAGGTAAGTTGATTTTATTCAAAAAAAAAGCAAAAGTTTCGGAGTTTCTGGAACCACTTTATAGAATGTTGAGGTATTTTGCCACATTGAGATATTTGAGATATTATTGTAGATATTTTACCAGTATCTTTATCGAAAATAGACAAAAACCATCGATACTTTTGATGGGTGAAATATCTACGTATACAATTATGTTTATACGGTACCCTTGGGGTGCGAGTCCTGTTTGCATTTGTATAGTGTTTTCTAATATTTAGTGAGATTTTTATTTATTTTTTATTTCTAGCTTAATTTTTTCTAATAATTCAGATTTTTGGTAATATCTGACATTTTTCAAAATTTCGCATACACACAATAGTAAGCTTTAGTTTTGTTCCACCACCAAAAAGTCCCTGTGACTATTAAAATTATCTGATTTCAGTGTGATAACAGTCAAACTTGTTTACATATTTTACGCTTACAACACTGTTAGTTACTTAGTAATATAAATAAAGTTTACTTATTTATATAAACTAAGTAGCGTTTTATCTAAACTACAAAACTGATTCTTCTGCGGACTAGGTGGCCTTAGCTTGTTTTAATTTTATATACAAACTTACATTTATTACATTGCTGTATGGTTGTTAAAGTCCTAGAATGAAAAATAATGCCTTTGAAAAGTACACCAAATATAAAATTGAACGTTATAGCATATTAATGTAATTTCATTTCTTAGTAATAACCTGAACAACCGAGTTTTGCTCGGCGTTTTTCATATTTTTTTTGGAAATATAATAACTTTTCACGGGAAAAGTCGCTTATGTTTATTTCCAACAAAAAATATTTAGACACACAATATAACACTACATAACTGCAAAATTTTCCTACGTATTTTATGCACACAGTTTCATATGTAGTTTGTCATGTAGTGTCATTTGTTGTTGATAACCAATAACATAGCAACCATATAATTACCTCAAAATTATACAAAGTGACGCTAAATATAATATAATAATAAAGCCAGTTTAATAAAGCCAGCCAAAAGACATATACTTTTACGTTTAAATGCATCTCAATAATAGATACTTCCGAAACGTCCACCGCGGCATAACTCGTTTAAAAAAACAATTCCTTAATTTTATGTAATTATATTGAAATCATTTTTTTTTTTTTTGGAAAACTGGTTATCGCTGTCGTGCTGTCTGATCCGAACCAAAGTCACGTGCCAGATTTTAAGTCGGCCATGAAAAATAGCTAACAAGCACGCTACTTGCTATCAGCAGATTTTTGAACTTTGAAGGTCAAAGTGGAAATCTAATTTGACTACTTACCGCTGTTTCTCTATCCAGCGTCAAGGAACACCTCGAAAGCTGAAAGATTTTGAAGTACACAGTGATATAAATATAAAATTATGCACACTAAACATAATTATACGTCATCTGAAATAAACAATTTTCTTAAATCATTTTAAGAACTCGGGCTGTGGATTATACAATGTCGAAAACAACAGGAAAATATTACGTTTACAGGGAATATAACAGAGACATTATTAAACCGGCTGAATATTTTGAACTGAGTATACAATATTTTATTCTCCATATATATATATACAAATATTCAAATATCAATGAATAGTATTGTTTTGTTTTTATAAGACATTTTTTTATTTATGGTTGCCGCAGGACTGTTTTATTTTATGATTTATTTGTCGCTTAACTTGACATGGTTCGTCACGTCACGCCTAAAACCTTCGCCGTAATTTTGGAGCCGGCAACAGATTTGGGGTGTTTGCCGTGTCTGCGCAGGATCACGAGGCGCCCCCCCCCCCTCGCGCCGCTTCCCGCGCTGCACTTCTTATTTATCTTCCATCAGAGAGCAATTCACAGATGTTCCTCGTTCGGCTAGAGCACAGTATTTATTGGCCGCTACAGAGCGTTGCGGAAACTGTTACGCCGCTCGTGCTCTATGGGGTGTTTCAGTGAAATACGGCGAAACAACTGTCTTTGTAATGCTCAATGTTTCTGATATAATGGCCTTAGATAACGTGTTCTTTTTCATATTTTATATTGAACAGAAGTTATAGATTCGTAGAATTTGAAATTATGTCATGAAATTTCTTTATAAAATAGTTCGAAATTCAAATGGTATATGATGTTACCAGTGGAAAATTTTAGTATAGCATGTTTCAGTCAAATAATTCTAAGTTGAAAATTACTGACATATGAACTTTATGTAATTTTTTCTACAGTTATGTTTTTATTAATCAGCCTGTGTCTGCGCTGAGTGAGTAACGACCGGCCTTTTCCCCAATTTTCAATGTTTCCATCATATTCCAAGAGCAACAATTTAAATGTTTGACGTTAGAAGCAGCCGAGTGGCTTTGATTTTGTACGAATAATTGTTTTATCTCATGCTTTTAGGGATAAATACCTTACGAGGAATGAAGAACCCTTATAGGATCATTGCGTTTGTTCATTTGTGTGTCTGTCAAGGCCCTTTCTCTCAGGAAAACGTAGAGTTGCGGAGTTGAAATCAGTATCACATACTTAGATCTACGGTTCCTTATTCCGCTAAAACATATGTTTTCAAATCAACGTAATAAAATAATATAGACATGCATTATTTACATTGTAATTCTCGCAAGTAAATCAATACCTACACGGTACTTCCCATTGACCTAGAATAAAAATTTGACAAAACGCAAGCTCTCAAAGCACAAATAAAGGAAAAAAAACCACTAAACTTTAATTTTTAGTTATATCAAGTATTTTTTGTTTTAATGATTGCAGACTTACACTTGCAATTTTTTAACATTTTTTTATTTTCCGCTATGAAAATTTAAGATTTACAAAACTTTAATTTATTTATTTTCATTAAATTTTAATTTCATTTTTAAAAATAAGTTTTTCCCTTACTGTACCTTTTTGCAGGCATTCTTTTACATTAAAAATTATCCATGACAAAATGTTTAACAGAATAAAACTTTTTGGCAAAGGAAATTTATTGTCTAGAATTATACGTTTTGGTATTTCATATTTATCAAACAATTGAAATCCTTTTTTTTAATTGCAAAATTTTACCTAACTTATACAGAAAGAACACATTCTTCGTATTTATTGTCTTATGTTTCAAAATAAAAACAATATTATAATATAATAATTTTCTTTATTTTCGCCATCGTCTTGCTATTATATTTTATTTATTTACTTATTTTAGTAGATCTAAGACTAATCAAGAATTAATATCGTTGAATTATTAACTCAGAAATTAAAAAAAAATCCTGTAAGTGTTCTAAATAAAAAGTCTGATTATCGCAAACGAATAAAATGTATTCGAATGTCTATTTATATTTCAGATAGCGACGATTATTATAATTAATTACAATATTTCATGTCGACTATAACAATAAGTCAATCTTGTGAATACTTAATTATGATGTTTAGTTAAATTTTCTAAAATATATATTATTTATAAATTCTCACAATTTATAATTTATAAATTGTGAGAACTGAAAGATAATGCCTGAAATCCAAAAATATTCTGTGTTGACTAACTGTATGGACTTGGTAATAAGGTGATTTGAGTTGTTGCGGTATACGTCTACAAAAATTTCTTGCAGAATCCGAAGAGTCGTTTAGATAAAATTAATAATAAATATATTGTATTTTGGCACACGCCTAGGTTTTATGTGACACCCCGTTGTTTTGAAAAAATATTTAATATGGAAATTATATCTCTTCTTCGGTTTCGCGGTCGGCCATATCTTTTACATTCATATCAATCATCCGAACGAGCGAACTCCTGTTGTAATAAACGTGGTATGTGTGTTATATTTCATGCCTGTTTCGAGCTTTCGCAGTGTCATCATTACTGAACGGAAAGCCATTAAACACATGTTATCGTGTTGTATTACGTTCCATATAATCCATAAATAATTGACGTACACATTGAAAGTAAACAAGATAGATGTCTTTTTATTTTATGCAGCGTTAATCTATAATCAGAGATCTAAAGTTAGCGTTAAGTATTTTAAACATCACGTATTGTTCCGCACAACAAATATTTCAGTTACATACCCATGTATGCAGGCAGCATTTAAAAAAACACAGTACCTACAGGTATATATGAAGTGTGAATGCAGAGTAATTTAGACGCTTGTGTGTGACATGCACAAACATACATGCAATCCATTGCTGACCCTCGTGTCTTTGCTTCCACTACAAATTCTCATCCAAGGAATTGTCGCCAAATAATTAATAAACTAGTTAATTAAATTATTAAACTTAATCAATATATAGAGACCTAACATTTCTTTAAGTGTTCGATAATTATCAATCCTCTCCAAACAATGTTTAATTCGTTGGATGAGGATTCGTAGTGGAAGAACAAATTCGAGGATCAGAGGTTGCATGCTGCATGTTACTGCATATCACAGGCAAGCGTCTAATAATAAATTTGTGTAAAATAACACCGTTTACAATAGAATACAGCGTAATTTACATTTTTTCAGCACTAAAAATAACAAACAGTAAAGTAGTTATAGATCACTATACTTCTATAGTCTTAACACTGTATGCTAACCTTGATACCATGTAAAGAACTAAGCGGTTCTCCAGAAAAAATATTTTTGATGTGAAACATCTATTGGCGTGTTTAGGCAGTAAAATTGACTCGAATGCCGTGACAAATGACTCATGCCGTCACGCCCTCACTACGGCAGCCGCTCGAGTCCTTGGTGTGCGCGCACGTATATATATACACTTTAAAACTTCTCTGTGTGAGCTGCGTTCGTATGTTTCTATTTGATTAAAGTATACTTGACACGTTTACCATTTATGTACACGCGTCTTATTGTTGTTTACAATGTAATTGTTTTTTAAAGCGTTTGAAGATTTTGAATCAGTTTATATTATCAAATCGATATATGGGTGACAGTGACTATCAAGTGACCAAAAAGAAACAAAAACTAATGATGATCAAAGTGCAGGCTGCAGTGAAACGTTCAATACGTGTCTAAAACATTTGCCTCACGGAACACAATCTACCGATTCAAACGCATATCTATAACTAAATATCTTTAGTTATAAATTTTTATTCATTATGAAACGTAATATTAACATAGATATTTCACATCTGCCGAGCGTCCCGTGGCAGCCATACTTTTTTTTTAAGAATTGTGCTACATTATTTTAATTAAATTAGGAGTGAGACGTTGTAAACAATATTAATAGTTTATTATGTAGAGTTAATACTCAGTGAAGTGAACCTACAAGTACCAGTATTCAATTCTATAACTTACTCTTTACATGGCATGCGCTAATATTTATATCCCTTAATGTATTATAGAGATTAAGATAATTAACAATTAATATGATGATTTGATAACATATTGTCGTACTAACTAATTCTTCTGCTTCACTGACAGATCTTAATTAATTCATGCAAGTTTATCATTTTTACATGTTCAAAATTTAGTCATTCCTTATGCCAACAATTTAGTCTGTATAAGATTTTTTAGGATGTCTTTTGTAGATCCTGTTAAACACCTTTGAAAATTTTTTTCCATCAATCAATTTCACTCTTTCTAGGTCGTCGAACAACTTGACGTTAATTTTTAACTCTACTCCTACATTTTCTCTCAAAAAATATCTTTTTCATATCATAAATCCCATATTTATCTTTTAAGAACACTTGTACGTATTGCGTTATGATTTTTTTCTCGGTTTCATTACTTTCATTTTCACCTTTTTTTCTTATAACACCCAATTTTCACCAACATACATGTGTATAGGAACAAGAACTTCAATAGGCACTATCAAACGCGCTTGCTGCGACATTCTTCTCCAATTCTTAATATAATCAAAGCTCTATTCATTTCATTTTCTGTAATTACAATCGTGTATTATCATTGCAGTCACGTGTTTACCTTCGTTCGTAAGCTGCATAAAGACCCAGATAAACAAAATAATTTCTTCAAATGTTTTACATTTTTTCAATCAATTGAATTCAAACGTCTTTTAGATTGGTATAATGTATATTTAATTAGCATTTTCCTTACCTTTTTTTTTAACGGAATTTTTTAATTATTATATTCTGTAAATCGTACGTTAATGTTGTAATAATAAATCAGGTATCGTTTGACTAGTAACTCATAAATTCTTAATCCGCATTCATAAACTTCTAAATAATTTAGACGTAAGTGCATGTAGGCTTTACAGTAATTTAGAAAACTGTCTACGAATGTGTTGCACAACCATGGTGAAGATACACGTCCATATGACATTTCTACGGATGTTAAATCATAAATGTATATCCTGTTTTTACTGCAACTCACACATTATCTCATCTCTCATCTAAGCTTTAAACAAAGATTGTAGTACACTTGCAAATTCTCTACTTAAACGATGTATGGATAGGGTTTCACTTGATTCTGTTCAGCAAAAGTGTAAAAAATCTGTAACCACTTGATACATAATTTCTCCCTGTATTTTCGTGTACAAAATTTGGTTCGTATATCTAATTTATTTTCGTTTGTATGTATGATATTTTAATTTCAGTTTCATACACAACACATTTAATTATAATTTTAAACGCCGAGGAGACTTACGGCACGGTAATTTTCGTAAAACCGATATAAGCCCTTGCCTTTATGTAGGAGCATGATAATACCTTTGATCCAGGTATTAGGCCCTCTGCCGCTTTCCTAGCACATAAAAAAAGACTGGGTATAATAGTTACTGTACACTCTTCTTGCCTCTGCATCTCTGACTACACTTAAGCTGGTCTGGTGGTTTGCGGATAGTAGACTTAATCATATTTTCTGCTTCTCTTCTACTTTTTTTGTGTTATCACCATTCGTTATTTTTTTATGTTAAGCTCTAGCCATTTACACTGAGAATTTTCACTGAAACTTTCTTTTAACCGTTATACATATCTGTTTTCAAAAATGAGATATTTTATGTTATTCTAATTTAATTTTTTCCAATGACATTGGAATTGTTCTGAAATATCTTAAGAATGATATATCTTGAAAATTTCCTTCCGAACAAGTGGTAAAGGTAAGTAGTAAAATGTAAATTCTTTATGTATTCTGATGTATTGTAAGTATTGTTCATGACATATAAATTAAAGATATATTTGAATTTGAAAAAAAAAAACTTAATGAAGATTCAAAATATATGTAAGTTCAAAATGAATAATAAGAAAAAATAAATAAATCATTCAAATTTTGTAGACGTTTCCCTTAGGTATATGAAAAAATAGAATAGAATGCATCCGTCATGATTTTCTAAGAAGGCTTACATATCAATCTTAACATTTAACAATGTTAATCAATGATTGTATGTATTTAGAATAATATTTTCTATGCTTTTATTTCATTTTATACTATAATTTTTACTAAATGGCAATAGCAATTTAAAAACGGTTTTGGTATATTGAGCTTTTTACTCCTTAATGTTATATAAAAAAATAAATTTCCCTAAGAGAAAACTCTTTGACTTCATATCGCTCCGAAACGACTTAGATTCAGTATGTTTCGTATACAGCTGTATTCCGATGTAAATTTCCGCTGAAGCAGTATAAAGTTTTACAATGTACAAAGTGAATCTTCACAGTGGAGTAGATAAAGCATCCGAACTCTACGTGAAGCACTAAAAGTAGCGGAAGAGAGATTTAGGCGGATATCAATACAGAAACAATCCGTGTCTCCTGAAAGTGAATATAAAAGTTGTTTGAGTTTAGAAGTTTTGCTCTAAAAATTCGGGTAGACATCGGACGTAAACTTGCCGAAGCCTTCGAACTGTACGATAGCATTAAAAATGACTACATTATGTACCATCGACATCCATAAGCTTCGGATCAGAAGGGTTCTAATCATGATCGGACGAATTGATCGATGTGTTTTTAACTTCAATCAGATTAAACTCCTCACTTTGTGACTCGCAAAGAATGTTAAGTCAGTGCCAGGCATTGTAGTTGCACTAACAACCATCGTCAGCGGCCCTCAAACTGCATTAAGTTCCATAGTGTGGGAAGCTTAAGATTGAGGTCCGTGAGAATCTGAAATGAAAGAATCGTGGGAAGTATGCTTTGGCAATTGGACGATTAGCTGGCTTAGTCATAACGGTGTCTAATATGCGAAAAGTAAATTGTGATATTTAGTTACTTTATTCAAATAATGCCAACTTGTTAGAATGGCAAAAGTAGTTGTTGAAATTACAACTACAACTTAATTAAAAATAACATTTAGTTTTCTAACGAAAGATCCACTATTTTCACAGAAACTTTAAATTATTCTAGTAATAAAAAAAAATAGCTTTCCAATTATCGATTATTGTTTTACTACTTTGGCATTTCGTAAGCATGGACATTTTATGAATGATAATTTTTTTTTAATATTTATTCGTATTGTATTATATTGCTTTTCTCTCCGCGTTACAAGAATTAAGAAATGTATCAAAAAATAAATAATTAATAATAACACTCTGCGAAAAATTAAGAGTACAGAAAATTACTGGGCGTAATAGCAATTGAGCAGCGTACTATTCATGTTCTTAGCTTTTTTTTACTTCATTGTCAATAATTGACAAATATACCCATGAATATATTGTGTTTAATGCATCGTTCTCAGATTACACCTATCATTGACTGTGTGGCGTATCCGGACTCCGGTTTACGCGACCTATGTTTTTGTGTTTTTGGCATTTTAAAATATTTATATTTTGTTATTTGTATATTTTAGCTGATCACGTCGGGGTCACCAGTTTTAGGTAAAAATGCAGAACGAATACACGAAACAGTTTGTGTCAACCTCGGTGTGGCACTGTACATACTACATAAATTGATAAACACGTACACAACATATTGTTTAACTAAAGTAATTCTAATCTTGTCTTGATAAAGAAAAAGTAATTAAATACGAAAACACAAAAACATAGTTGGCGTAAACGTCGGTGTCATGACATTTCTTTCCCGTCAAACTTTATTCTTCTTCACAGCGTCGCGACACACGGAGTCCGGATACGCCACAGACTGTATACTGCGACTACAATTCACCAGTATCACGTTGGCTTAGAAATAAAAAAAAATTGACCCTAAAGGCCAACTCTACAACTTCCCGCTAATTTTATCCGTTTCGTAGTTATTTAAAAAAAACGGTTTGTTTCGATTTCTTTCGATAACGATTTCTCGCAAACGAATCAACCGATTTTGACCCGGTTTGCGGCAATCAACGTGTTTTTAATAGGTTAAGAGCAGATTAGATTTTAAAATTGATCGATCAAGCCACTATAAAGTTATTTTGAAAAAATCACTTTAAAAAAAAATTTTTTTCTTAGATTTTTGAAAATTTCACATAATCTGCCGGTCCAAATCGACCCAAACTTTCAGGAAATCTAAGTTTGGTGAAACTCTGGAACGCCGTTTAGTGAGCTCGATTCGGTCAAGCCGTTTAAAAGTTGTAAGAGGTTTACATACATCCACACACACACACACACACATCACACGCACACACACACACACACACACACACAAACACACACACACACACACACACACAAACACACACACACACACTAAGACACACACATCCACACAGGAATACGGACATCATTTCATCAGGGCAGCTTTCTAGACCCTCAGAATGTCGAGATCTGATGAGAACTCGATTTTTGCAAAATGGGGTGAAACCAATAACTTCCCGAAAATTTTAGAAAATTTTCAATTTTATTAGCGGGAAGTTAAAAAACTTGATTTTTAGACCCAGAATGCGCTTCCTAGGTCTTGTTTATAAATTTACTTACATATCATTGTACCAATTCGTGCCACCGGTATTGCGTCATAATTTATTCGATTGCACTATTTAAATTAAAATAAATTTTGAAACAATGATGGGAAAAAGGGAAAACCGAAGAATTATTGAAGAGGGAGTTTAAAGATATTAAAAAGACGCGTAATCGTGATTTAAGTTCAAGTTTAACAAGCGACGATAGTGACGGAGGAGCATACAGACCACTTCGCAGTACAAATGTAATCCGTGAGATACATGTACCAGATAAATATAATTGAGGGCAATACGTGATATAGTTTCCTTTTAATATAATTAAACTAAAACGCGGGCAACCACTTATAAACACGATTGAGAATAATCCGTGAGATTTTCGCTTTTGTGTGATAATCCATGTCCCGTGTGTATTGTAGCTAATATGCAATAAGTAACCTGTTATTGGGCAATTGAGCTATTGGGTTGTGCTCTGCCAGCTGTAGGCAGAGCTTTATCTCTGATAATTAGCTAATCACCAAACCCAAATACAAACTCTGCAATCAAACATTTAGTTGGTACTGGATAGCTGCTTTACGATTTACATAAACAAAAAGCCTTTAAGCTGGAAACACCCGCCGCAACCTTAGCAATCACAAAGGCACAGTGCAGGTGGACGTGGGCCACCTCATCAGTCAACGAACCAACGACCACAGCGCCGATATCAAACCTTGCATTAAACAATGAAGTAAGATTTGGAGGTCCTCTTAAAAAAATGTAAATACATGGTAAAACAATAACAAACGACCCTGTTGTGCTTTTTTAAATCAATGGTTGTGAAATACCCGTTTCACATCCAGTTACTCAATGATATATTCTGGTCAGTAAACCAGACTCAGAGTTAAGTTTTTTTTTTTTATTTTATGCAAGAGATTAAAATTTGCTTGTAAGAGGAGCAACATCAGAATGTTTGCCTTCCTCAGGTCGGTTGCTATCAAAAGTTTTTTTAATTGACAAACCGAATGGAGAAAAAGAATGATTCTCAATCTTAAAAAACTAAATAAGTTTATAAATACGAGTCATTTCATATTAGAACACTTACGTACTGCAGTAAATTTAATGAGACCTTATTGTTTTACGTGTACTATTGATTTAAAAGATGATTATTTTATATTACCTTGATTTTGTTTGACATAAAAGTCAAAGAAAATATCTTGGATTTATATTTTATTCAAAATTATACCAGTACGATGTTATACCGTTTGGTCTTAATACTGTTCTATTTGTATGCACAAAGTTAATGGAACAAGTAATTAAAGACTTCAGAGCCAAGAATTTGCTGTCTGTAGTATATTTAGATGAATGGCTTTTGTTTGGAGAAACTTATATGTTTAGAAAATTTTAAGGAAACTATACACTTACTCAATTCATTAGGTTTTATTATAAATCCACAAAAAAATTGTTTGACCCCTAGTACCTTATGTACCTTAAAGGCTTTATTTTAAATTTGGAACATATGACTGTCTCCCTTCTCCTGGAAAAATACAACTACTGTAATCAAAAATCGAAAAATTGAAATCAATTAACAAATGTGGAGTTTGAACTCTATAAGGGAGCTTGCTAGTTTTACAGGCAGTCTTACTTCAATTTTCCTAGTTATAGCACACGGCTAGACACATACAAAAGTTTTAAAAAAACTAAATATTTAAAATTAAAACTTAATAATGGAGACTAATATCAAATAAAGTATTTTTCAAAAAAAATTAACTTACGAATTTCAATGGTGGTCAGAAAATATTTTTGCAGTATGCAAATAAAATCAGAAATGTGATTTCAAATTCTTTCTGATTCAATAAAAATTTGGGCAGGGGGGTGCATCATGTGGGGAAAAATAGAGCTAACAGTGCCTGCTTGCGTATAGGTGAAACTAAACATGTCCACCTTAATAAACTTACACGTAGATGATTGGAAATGGCGTGAACTGTTTCTTTATGCATCTTACATAACAAGTCAGGAAAATTTTATTGCTGATACTGAGTTAAGAAAATTCACAAGGATATAGAGTGAAAACTTTCTGAAACAGCCTTCAATATAACTGTAGATTGTTTGGTCAACCTGATATCGATCTATTTGTAAGTAGGCATTACCACAAATGTCCTAAGTGTATTTCCCGAGAAAGAGATCTAGGAGCAATAGCAGCAGATGCTTTAGCAATTTTTTGACATGGCTGACAGATTTATGCTTTTTCTCCATTTTAATATCACGCTGAGCGTGATATTAAAGTGATTAGAGGATTACACAGTCCCTCCTAAACCCTAGTAAGCTCGTTAGAAATTCTCCCAGAATGAGAAATAAATAACGTGATCCTAAAGGAACTCTAAACTAAATGATAGGTACGTATATTCATAGACAAGACCTAGGAAGCATATTCTACGTATGAAAAATAAAGTTTTTTATTTATTTTTAAACTAACGTGATACTGGTGAATTGTAGTCGCACTACTACAGTTAATTATAGTTGTAATTCCCGAACGATGTATATCACGCAAGTACAATCGAACTTCACGTACAGGGAAGTTCGTTTGATCATTAATTATTACTATTAGTTGTTTATATTTATCATATTAATATGTAACGTAATATACAATGTAATATTACTATCCTATTACTATCTATCATTATTATTAACCAAAAATAAATTAATATTAAAGAAGGGCTAAACGCTAAGCACCCGAAACTGACGAGCTCGTACAACGATTGATAGATGTTAGTGAGAAAAAGAGATATATGAGTCGTACCACGAGAAAAAAAGTGGTCTCTGCCAATCCTCCTGGGACTAGCCGTCTGGATAGAGAAGGTATGATTATAGAAAAAATGCGAGTGCAGTATTGTATCCGTTATAGAAATGAAACTTTTAAACCTGGAAACATTATTATTTATAAAATTTTAATAGTTCAAATATGCTTAAATAATAATTCTTCAGCGAAATATCAAGAAATCCCAGGACAAAAATGTAATAAAATAAATTAAAAAAAAAATAAACATGTAAAACCTATTTAAATATTTTTTTTGGAGTCGGTTGCAGGTGAAGATAAATCAGGCATACTTGTGTGTCCTTGAAACAAAATATTCTTTTTATTCAATACTTCACAATTGAAGAGATATCGCTGAACATACACAAGCACGCATGCGCGACAATCGTATTTCTATCGTTGTGTACACTTCGCTCTTTCTCGCTCCACTTCCGCAGTATCGGAATGCACAGCTCTCTTTCTCCTTCTCTCTAGGATATATCTCTCTTTTCTATCATGTAACAAAATGTGAATAAACATGACCCGTCTTTGAAATTTCACTTACAGTTTCCAACCAAATTATCGAGTGTTATTGTATCGTCGCACAAAAAAAAATCACTTCAGACAATTATATGTCAATAGTATATCTCTTAAATTCAGTTAAGCTTATTTTCATTGTGAAATTCTTATTTCTCCGTTATAACATGAAATGCACATTTAGCGTTAACGATTCCTTTTAAACATCAGCAAATGGATGGAGTAATCAAAGAAAGACAACCGGAGAGCGATCCACGGCCGACATAGTAGACGGCCGCGGGTCCCCGCGCGCCGCCGCGGGGCCGGCCGCGGCGCTCGGCGGTGATTGCGCGCCGGCGCCGTTTCGACCCCGTTCGTTCGGCTTCCGCTATATTACTGTTATGTTACTCGCTTTCGGATCCGAATCGGAAAACAATTTGTTGAGTTTAATTTTCACGGCAATTTTGTCATTGCGCTGTTCGTGTTATTAAAATATTCGTATGATGCGGCAAAAAAGTTGTGCTGAAATTTGATTTCCTGTTTGTCGAATGTATATATACTAGCGATCTTTCCGCCGTTTTCCTCTCGCTGTTTTTTTTTTCATACAAACCTTGACAAATTATATACCTAAACCTTCCTCATGGATCACTCTATTTATTAGTGTGTGCATGTTTGTACACACACATTCACACATCCACACATCCACATATATAACCACACACACACACACACACACACACACACACACACACACACACACACACACACACATATATATATATATATATATATATATATATCATACATTAATTCATTTTTTTATATTACTCACATTCTCGCTATTTTTATATTTCAGCCTAGCTTTGGCCTTCGGCTCCACCGTGTTGATATAGAATGAATTATTTCATTTTATATGTCGACTGATTACGCTCTCAATCAGGAACCCAATCCTGCTTGCTGATGATGATAATTTGTCTCATTCTCGATTTCAATCACGATCCCGCTTGTAATCCTTGCAAAGTACATTTCGACTCTGGTTCTGTTTTCGGTCCCACTCCGACTCTCCAATTATATATTTCAGTACTGTTTCTCGTTTCGATTCCAATCACAATTTTAATTTTAATACCATATTCGATTTGGACCTTGATCCCACAATCCTACTTCGGCCTCGAATCTCGATTCTGCTCCCCGTCTCGTTTACCATTTAGATTCTGCTGTCGGCCACGGTTCCAATTTGAATGAAATCGAGAAAAATGCTAGATCATAATAAAATTTAGGCTGTATATTATAGCTACCCACGAGTAAGATTGAAGATAATTGTTTTAAACACAGGATTTTAATCAAATAAAATAAATGAAAGTTACATGTAAAGTTTTTTTTCTATATATGGATGTAATGTATATGTATATATAATAATATATTGACAAATACACAACAATAAATAGTTCTACCAACTTAATAACACCCTATTTATTATAACTCCTCTTATGTAAGAATTAAGTAATTACTATAAACACAGGATTTGATTTAAACGCAATAAAACTAACGAAAGTCATGTATAAAGTTTTTTTCTAAGTATAATAATTTCAGTTACCAAACAAGTATATTGACAGATATACGTACAGAATAGTCTTCATAAATTATTTTAAACCATGTCTTCATAAATTATTGAATAGTGTAAACAATTCAAGAAATCGATATATGTATAGATTAACAACTTTTTTGTTCGTGAAATATTTGGAATGAAATAAGCATTGAATGCTACGGGAAGTTTATTTCAATGAAAACGGCATTCAGATCGGTTAAGCGATATTCTTAAATAAGTGTAGACAAACGCACCGACGAACAGAGAAAAATTCTAAAAACTGTTCTTTTGGCTTCGGTAACATTAGTTGAACAATTCAAACGGTCTCAAAACAACAAATTGTATTTTTGGAAAAATATAATATGTAGACACGGATATCTAAGATTTTATTATATGTATATTGTGTGACTTGGCTTAAATTCGCTATGAAGTAGTGTGAACTGGCTGATTGTTACCTATGATTACCTACCGGATCGACTTAACATACTCTGTAAGAAACAGGCAGTGGTTGAGTTTGATTGAAATCAAAATTATTGTTCAATTTGTCCAATTTTGATCAACCACCAGTCGATGTATATATTCTATGTATATAATTAAAAACGCATATTGTTCAAATGTGTAAAATAAATGCATTGTTATAACATTAATTAGCTCTTCAAAACGAATGTAAAGACTAGTGGAAAAAAGCAATATTTTGTGCTGGGTTCGACAATCATTTGTCAGTCTAGTTTGCAGAAAACAAACCGACTTTCTCAAGTGCTCAGTTATTGATTATTATAACTTGATGGCGATGATGATGAAATTTAGTGTACTAAACCAAATATATTTCCTTTTGGAATGATGCTCCAAAAAACCCATTAGTTAGATTGCAACCACTATTAATTGTTCGTTTTTCCTTTTGGTTGAAATCTGAAACTTTCATGAGCGTATTACGAATAACATTGGTTTTACGACGATTCATAACAATGAGTTCGATAATATATACGAAATAATATACGAAAAAAAAATTGAAAATGAATATCTTTACATAGTAATAATTATAAATGTTCAATATTTATTGTTATGTTGGATAGAATGCGACACAGCTAATATATATATATATATATATATATATATATATATATATATATATATATATATAGTTCACGCGTATAACGTGAAGGATGAACGAAGACTACAAATCTACATATATATGATCTTTATATAACTCACTTGCCTTACTGACATCCATCAATAGTTTTATCCAAGCTCATCATTTTAGGGTGTTCAAGGTTTAGCCCTTCTTAAATATGTCATTAATGTAGATATAAGATCTTATAGGGTGGCCATTTCCGACGTATGTGAAATTTAATGACGATTCTGAAAAGCAATTTTTTTTGTAATCTATATGAATGAACAGCTGAACATGAAACACGTGTTCCTCACCTTTGTCATCATGTTGAAGTCATTAATTCATTACGATGTTTAACCATTAATTTCTGACAGCTAATATCTAGTGAATAAGGTTTAATTAAAAAAAATACTACTATCTAATAATATTTTTTAATTGTGTACACAAATTTTAATCTTATATATATGTCCCTTTCCGTCCATAATTTGAACTTTTGTTTTACAATGAAGTTCTAATCAAACATATCTTTGAATTTTTAACATCAACGTTATTTTTTCACAATGCAACAATTATAATGGTACTCCTATTCAAAAATGTTAAAGATCTTACTTTCACTACCTTATGAAAAACTCACTTCTGTAAACAAAACCTGTATTGTAGTTATGTCTACATTGAAACGCCTTTTTCTTGCAAACGCACAAAGCATTCGAGCAAATTTCGAATACGTGATGTTAGTGAAATTTTCTTTGAAACGTTGTGCCTGAATCGTTTGATATAAAACCACACGTGTATAGGTTGTACTGGCACCGTGCGTTCATTAAAAATCTATGTAGGAAAATGTGCACGCGCACGGACGATCGCTGTATGCGCCTTTATTTTTAAGTATAGTCGTTACGTAAAAGTTGTAAAATAAAGAAAAGAGCACGCTCAAATTTGCATTATTTTCCTACAAAGTGTCAACCCTGACAAACCGCCAGGTGGAGAATACCAATGAGATGCCTAGACGATAAGTAGGTATCTTTGTTACCCGGTGAATCCAGGTGGCCGGATCCGTTTTCGTCACGCTCGCTCAGACTTTTACGACCGCAAGTGCACTGTCCCCCGGTCATGCTGATAAAGTGGATTGAAGTCCATTCGGTTTTAAACTTTAAATTGCTTCAGTGAAGTACACCAGCATCAGTTTTATGAATTTATTGAATTGAAGTCATTTTGAATTTTTGTTTTATTACGCAACATTATGTAATTTTAGTGAATGGAGTTAATTAATGTACTTTCCGGAATACAAGGGCGGATGATTTTATCAATCGAAATTTCTATAAATCATAAAAATCTTATAAATATGTCAAGTTTATAGTAATTTCAATATGGTTTTTAATTTATTTCTTATTTGAATTGAATTTTTAATTATTCAATTAATGCTTACACTTAAGGATGATACAAATTTTGCCAACTCTATCAATTATCCAATTATTAAAAATTAAAATATACTAAACACCTATTATCCTACACCATGCAGACTTAAAAAAGGCAAAATACAGTATTCTGTTTTTCGTTGTAACAATTGTGGATTTTCTCTGGTGGATAAAACTTCCTCCTAGCTTTCCACGAAGAAAAGTCTTTCGCGACCTTTATCATATTATCGTTTATTTGACAGGGGCCATTTCATCCTGCAATCTACGGCATATGGTCGTTTTCTTCTATAAAAAATCTACACAACCCTTTCCATAACCCACTCCCCCCTCGATCAGACAGCCTATTGGTACTCAAGAGACCGGCAACACACTGGTGAAGCCTCCGGGGTTCCGGGTGTTTATGGGCGGCGGTGACCAATTACTCTTTAGTTTAGTTGAAATTAATTATTTTTTTCAAAATTTCCATAAATATGAAATTATTGTATTGCCATCGGTCCTTTATAAGTCTACAGAGTTTAAATGAAATGTGACCGTTCTAAGTGGATCAAAATCGAGTCCAAAGGAGTCGTTACAAACATACATACATACATACAGGTGAAGCTAATAAAAGCGTGTCAAAAAGAAAAATTTTTCGCGCTCTCATGTATTATTTTCGACCTCCCTTCCTCTTTTACCTCTGAAATTATACTCATAATAATTTTTTAGCAGCCTTATAGACAAATAAAAATTAATATTCCAAAGTTCAGATGTCTACACTGAATAATTGTGTAATATTAGCATCATAATTATGAGAGTTCATGCAAGTACGTTGGCAGTACAAGTATTTTTGGTACTTAAAAAACATTATATATAATATTACCTATATTTGAGGTATTTTGAATCGTGCTAGAGACATGATTAAAAAAATGTTTAAAGTGATAACCAAGCGAAAAAGTAAAAATATATTAAATAAAACAGGAAAACTCCTTGACAAATAATTTTACATTTTCTGCCTCTTTTCTGAGTTCTCAAAACTGTCCTCATTAGCAAATAACGTTCCTACGAAACTCTATTAGTTACTAAGCTAACTACATGCGTTGTTTACACATCTTTATGTAAATAACACCTTATGTACTATAACAGGATGCTCTTGAAGAATGAACCAATTTTTATAGTAAAATATTTTTTTAATACAATTGTTTTTTATATGTTGTATAACTATATATATAGGGCGATGTTTCTGTGTATGTTTTTTATGTACTCCAAAACGGCTTGAGCGATTTAAAATCAAATCAGAAAATATTCAAATTAGCCCAACGCCTGTCCTGTGAAGTTTCGTAACGGCCAACGACAATGCAAGTCACCAGAGTATAGGTGGTCACCAGTGCCCATGGACACTCGTGACTTCGGACGAGTCATCAGTGCGTTGCGAAGTTCTTGAATAGGAATATAGATTCGCAATAGGATATTCGATGGAGGAAGGACTGGATTGATGAAGAGTGGAGGGGTCTATGAAAGAGGTTGTGTGGATAGAGGAGTGGGTCACGGATCTCACTCACTGTTTCACACCTTTATTTGTGAAAGTGGTGTTGTAACGGTCTAGCCGGCCCATTTGTATGCTTCAGACAAGTTAACCGCAACATTGCTCTACCACAATAAATGGAAATTTTGTTTCATATTTTCCCTAAAAATTAGTACTTTTTTTGGACGTAGCAAGGCACTATACATACAGATATATGCTAAAACTTTGTCACTTGACTGTTAGTCCTATCCGTGCGAAACCGGGGCGCGTCGCCAGTTTGTTGTACTTATTAAACATGTTATTACAGAAGCGGTTTCAGAAACATATAAAAATATCATATGAAATAATAAATATATAATACAAGCACGGCAATATTTTCTTATGGAACTGAACAATATAGTAAACCCTCGAAAACTTTTCAAGTTTGGTTATGTAATAAATTTACGCAATGTGCATTATTTTTCTGTTACACGGCTAATAACGTGTACGTATATCAATCGAGATAATTTTTAAAAACACCTTTCATTTTTTTATATAGAGAAACATTTTTTTTCGCATATATCTTTTTCATATTCCAACATATTCTTTATTCGGGAATATACCCAACATATTCCAATACATACATATTCCAGTAGCTCCTCGTGTGTTAACATTTCTTTATTCGCGTATAAGCCAAATGAACGGATTCAAAAGAAATTTCAAATATCGCCATATTGTCTGATATGGCGTCTTATTGCGCCTTTTGAATTTCCGTTTCCTCTGTTCACAATGTCAATATCTGAAGTACGATTCTAGCGGATTTAATATTCGATACGGATAAAAGAACGAATTCGTTGGTTTCAACTTTATGTCGAGATTCAGATTTCAAAGTTAAATTACAACGAAAAAAAAAGGTTGGGTCTTTTTTGCATATTCATCTCTGCGCCTCCTAATCCCCGTGACCTTGTGAATACTTAAAAATTACACTTTTTTTGATTTTCAGTAAATAAAAAAGTACAGCTCGGGAGCAGCGTCAAGGCTTGTAGGTTTATTTTGTTGAGTAATTAGTATTTCATGACATTGAACTCAGACCTTGAATTGCATTCACCGATAGACTCAACTATTTTATACACATTTTAAAGAACTAATTACTTGTGTAAGATAGCTTAGTTAAAGTACATTTTCAACAATATATATATATAAAAATGAAACGTATCGTTTATGGGTGGACCTTTCAAATGATCTCTGCAATCTGCAAATGTGGATAACGAGAAATTTTTGCCAATTAAATCTCATTTTGTACTCTGGATGAACTTATGGACATAAGACGAGAATTATACGGTTTAATTGTAAAAAAAAGGTTAATAAGATATGACTCTATATATACACTCTAGATTATCATTTATATGCTTATTTTCTTCTCTAGATCCGAAGATTCGCTATTAACGTAACACTTGTGTTAAAATCATAGTCGATCTGGAGGGCATTTTTGTCGTGTGTATTAGAAAAAGAATGTGCAATGATGTGTCTTGATTTGGATAGCAAACATTCATAACTTTAGGAGTTATATAGATTCTATGTCAACTGAATGATGTTTTCGAATCGATTCGTTGAGACACTTTTAACGCGTTTTCTTCCTTTTACCTAAAGGATCAAAAAAAAATCAAAAACATCAACGTCAAATTTATTTGCGTGTAACGCGATTTCTTTAGTTCCCGGTTCATGTGTACATCAGTCGCGCCATCTGCGGTGGGCTGCGGATGCGAATTTAATATCTGTCAGGCGCAGAGCGGCGGGGCGAGGGGGCGGCGCGGCGGGAGGGGGCCGAGCGAGAACCTCGGCGGGAACGCGCTCTGCTCTTATCCCCCGCCGTTATGAGATGTCTCATTTCGCTTGTTCACTCCCATTGTGCGAGAATGTTATTCATTCTTAGCATGCAACTTCAGCTTCATCGAGTCCGGTCAACGGAAGCCGTACGAGCGGATGTTATTGAAAGTTTGTAATTTTAAAGGGTAGTTGGTTAGCAAAATGAATACGCACAAAGCAGAATTGAAACCATTTATTTTAACCATTGAAGAAAAAAAAAGCTCTTTTTTTGGTTTCAAAGCGTAGGAATTATTACACTGAACATTCTGTGGCAATCTAAACGGAGACTTAAAATGTACGTCTATTTATAAAATGTAAGGTCAGTCCAAGGCGAGGTCGAGACGAGGGTCAACGGTTACAACGGAACCCAGATCGCAATACGCTTCGTAGTTGAAACGTATGATCATGGAAATAATTCTACGATTTCATAAGATCTTCGAATAATTCCATTTTACTGGCCGCTCGCGGTTGTCAAAACGTATTTTTACCCGACTATGAGACACAAAAGAAGGTAATACGCTTACCAATATATTTATGCATGGACATGAGTTTGTTATTTTGTGGCACAGCCACACTCGTTCGATTTTTCACGATTGTCGCTGTATAAATAAACGAAATTCTAAATGGCAACTGTTGTATGTCATGTCAGGGTTAAACGATAATAAAAGAGAAAAGGGCACACTATTGTGTGTGATATATTCAAGGGATATCTTCGGATATATTTTGTATAATCACAATTATAATTCTCCATCGCTTATGAAATCATCTCGGTTTGTCTTCGTCTGTGTTCGTCATAGCAGTTTATCTAAAATACAATTTGACATAGAAAATTGGATTTTAGTATAATAATAAAACCAAGCAATGCATTAACTATAACGAGTGCTGTTTTAACATTAATTAAAATAATTGCAGACAGTGTAAGAAAATGTTGTCAAAACACAATCAGATAAAGTGTATGTATACATTTTCTCTTATCATCAATTTTAAATAATTCGGCACACTATTTTTCTACAGGGGATTTCTGTAGAGAACTTATTCTTTGAAATCCCTGAGTATGTTCTGAGTCTATGACACGTTATTAAACAAAGTACCATTACATAAAATACAATAAAACGAAAGTCATAACAACGGAAAGTACCTAATGTAATGTGACTTAATCTAAGCTCCATCGTTGAAACATCTTGCCCGTGAAATTGCTTAAAAAGCTTCTAATTAAAGTCCATTATATAGAATAATGTATGTTGCGCATTTGGGTCGGTGCGTTGTGGGGTGATTATACCTTTTTATTAGCTTTTGAGTTGGCGTGAGTTGACACTAATGCATAGAATTACAGCCCTATTCATATTTAAAACGGTTCTTCGACAAAACTTCCCCGTTACGTGTGTTCGTTTTACGCGTGTAATGAATTTCGTGTCAACGCTACATGATGTATTGGAAAAGTCGCAGAAGAAGGGAGTTTGAGGAATTCGGTGCAGCAAATATAGCACACCTTATCTTTACTAGGCGCGTGGAGACAAATGGCAGATTTGTATTCGGATTGCATTGACGTGTGGGAGATCAAATGTATGTATTTTTTTACTTGAAGGCCTTTCATTCCCTTCGCTGACTCGGATTATTTTCATGATAAAATTTGACTATAGTGTATTCTTTCCCATAGTATGCGCAAATATCTTTGTAATGTGATTTTAGTTATTCCATTCATTAGGTTTGTGATATCTGTTTTGTAGCAAACGTTTAACTCGTTTGGATGTTTAGGATGATAGGCACTAGTTTCAGTAACTTGAGCATCATTGATCGATGACTATCAATTCATGTCATTTATTGGGAAATAGATTCTTATGCTTTTAATTATGCATGTGATATAAGATAACATTATCTAAGAGTATAAAGTTAAAACGTAATTGAAATGTGGTGACCAAAAGAAAGATCAAGACATGTTTTTCTCGAAATGAAGGTCTTTAATGCGGCTTGTGGAAGGTATCACTTGGTCAAAGTCGTCACGTAAGGAAAAAGCGTTATGCCTCCTCCATTCGACACTCAGCAACTTTCTTTCCTTTTTTCTGCCTCTTTCTAATACACGTGTAGCGAATGTGGTTGAATGTTGAAGAAATAAAACACGTATACTTAAATAATTATTAACTCTTTCACCACAGCATTGAACTAAATTCACAAAAATATAAAGCTACACTATACATTTCGTATCTACATTCTATTATATTATTGCAGCAATAAAAGATAATTTCGTAGCAGATGGATTTTTCGTCTCCTGGCATATATCTTGCTTTTTTTGGTTTGAGCGAATGGAACTTCTATACAATCACTGAAGAAAGTAACGACAGTCAGGTGCTGCGCGTGCGACCTGTTTCACGCGTATTATGTATAAAAATAATTGTTTTATGCCTTTGACTGACAGCTTTGTCACGACGCCTTCGTCGTCGATCGGCCATTTTCGCGCCTCGCCGCGTAGTGCGCCTGAGACGTAAACAGTTTCATTTTTCGCATACAATTTATACTAGGACCCTATAGAATGTAGAACATTTTAAGAATTGATTAAATTTGTTAAGTTCGTACAAGAGAACATTATAGAAAAAAAATGTTTATTGAAGGATATAAAAAGGTAATTCGGAAAATTGTATCTTCCAAGCTTTTGCTAAATTACAAATAAATAAAAGAATATTTTTGCTTGTTTTTATATTTTATTTATACCTTAATAACTAATTTACAATAATAATCAATAAAAACGGAAGCTCTATAGATTTTTAAATCAAGGGAAAGATTTTAAATAAAGGTGTACAGGCATCGCAGATCAAATAAATTTTTAGTGCCGAACGCGTTTTTTTTTTGTAGAGACATCTACAAGTTGAGTCATTTGTTGTTTAAAATTTTGACCATTTAATGCAGAATTCTATAAATTAACATTATTAGATTTTGTTACTTATTTTGTGAAAAATAAAATAATAAACAAATGCATTCGAAAAAAACCACGATTCTCAAGAGAATGCATATAAAACGAAATTTAGTTAAATTAGTGCAAAAAAAGGATTGTTATGTAAAGTTGAATCATTTTTCTGCATATATGCATAGAAAACAATAAACTTTTCACAGAAAAATGTTTTAAAATATTTTCCTGAAAAACGGTGTTATTGCTTTTTAATTTCTTTGAATAGAGCATTTAAATTTGTATGGAAAAAATTTCAAAATGACGTAATTTCCCATAATATGTTTACTTGTGTGTAAGACAAAAGATGTACAGTATTAATAACATTATCTTTTATTTTTATCATTTTATGTGTATTATTGAAGTAAAACTTCTAATGCGACTTCCAACAAGGTTGCGTTAAACGTTTGACGCTATCATGGAGAGGGTATGAAAACACTGTTGCGTTAAACGTTCAACGCTCCTGGGGAGAGGGAATAGAAAGAGACAGAGCGAGAGTAAATGCGTGGCACTCGAACGCATGCGCGTAGTATACCTGTTACAGGCCAGCGCGAGCGTTAGCAACGAGTACCGTCAAATAATGCAAGAGAAGAGGAAAGAAAGATACACAAGGTAGAAAGTAGGAGTAGAGTCGGTAGATTTCGTCTCGCAATTGTTTTTCGCAGTTGTTACGTGCGACGAAAACGCAATTTCTACCCCTTCCTATTTTCATTTCCACATTACGAAGTTTCATTCTTCCGCGCGGAGAGACTCCACGTACTATTTTTTTTGTTTATTTTTATTGTATTATTTATATGTTAATGTCATATATCCAGTTTTTGATAAAGTTATGTTTCTTCAAATATTAAATGATATTTTCGATTTAATTTCCTATTTTACGATATTCACATTGTACATTTAAAAATAAAATATACCTACGGATACCACTGAGAGAGAATAAGTCCCATGGAAAGGTTATAAAGCTTTTCCTGTCATATCGAAAATATTCAAATATAAACAATCTAAATCTTTCCCATCAAATTTTATTTGGAGTTGAAGAAAAAGCGTAAAGGATTTTGTTTCTGACGGGTGTGTCCTGACTGAACATATTTTGTTTTATGTTCATGTATGTTTAATTTATATATAACTATGATATATACTAATTTGGTTTTTCTCTAAATAATAAAATTCACAAAGTTTTTGAACATATTGAACTGTATGCATTATCAAAATAAGAATACTTCAATCTCGTTACTTCAAGAATATTTTACCCGTCCGTGATCGCTGTTATTTCAATATCTGTTTATGTAATTGGGGATACTTGAGCTATTAAGTACTGCGACTATTCCAAGGAGTGTCTTACTTAAATATAGTTTCAGAAAAAAGAACAGCTGGCAATACTTCGACATGGCCGGTTTTGTTTTCCTGACATTTTTCTTTTCGCCGAATTTATTACGTGAAAAGAAGCTAATGGAGTACACAATTTTATCTTAAGGACCATCTGTACCGTTTAACACATGTCAGATATATATATACTATACAGCAATCGTAGAGAAGTGTTGAGAAGCAATAAAATTTTTGCTAGTTCCAATATCCGCCCGAAGAGGGATCGCGGACGCCGTGGGTGCGCGCGCGTTCGCAGTCGGCGCGCGCGCTCCGGCGGCAAAAGGGCCAATAAAAATAACCAACTTCGTTAATCTGTCCGTATTTCACGGGCCGGCGTAGAATTGCGCAAAGCATCGGGCGCGGCCGCCGCGCGTCTCTTCTGGGCTCGATTGTCCGTGAAACGAGCAACGGTTTTTGTTACAGTGCGTCCGAACCGTTCGACGTGATTCAATTACTTACAGCTGCCGGCGTGATGATTAAAACGTTATTGCGCGCCGCCGGCGGATCACGTTAATAAGAAATATATGAAACAGAAGAAAAGGCCATATATCATCCACATCGGAATGCTTTTTCGGTATAATATTCGGTATAAATTAATAATAGAAAGCCTCACGCGTTAGTTGGAGCGCGATAGTGAATGGTAAACTGAAAATATCAAAAAAGCAGATGTCGTTAGGGTTCATGCTGCCGCGTGATTTGTTGCTCGGCATGTCACGTATGCAGTACCGAGGCAAGCGAGCTTTGCTTGGCGTCTTTCAGGCTTTCCGTGGGAATATTGTAACTTTCCACGGAAAAAGTTGCTTAGGTTCATTCCCAATGATAAATATTTAGATACCCAGAGTACATACACTAATAATGTTCAGAATTTACTTGCTGTTCTCTCTCACTTTAGTAATATATAACATTATGCCATCTGTCTGATTTATATCTTGTGGCGCCGCCTGTTGTCGAGGATGTTACATCGAGCCTACTGGTATCTCAACATTACATCCAATAGCATAGCAACAACGCAATTGCTTAAATATTATATGAGATGCTATGCTATAAAGCTTCGTTCAAAAAATATTATTTGATTGCGTTATTTGAAGAAAGTACCTATAGATTAATTTTAAAAGCGAAATCTAAAAATTAGAAGTTTT